>CM076583.1:634386967-634574102 GCA_034641835.2 Pinus albicaulis | reverse complement strand
ATGAATCTCCATCGATGCGATGTGTCACTGTAGACCCCACTCTGAATTATTTTATGATCCGATGGTTTCTATCTTCTAGGATCCAATGGTTGCAATTTGATCGCACCATCGCAGTCGCAACATCCAACACTTTATTCACTTTCACTTCTGCTGTGCTGATGCGAATGGAAATCTCCGATGCGATCACTCACTGTGAATCCAAGGATTTCCATTGATTGGGATTAGACAGTTGTCATTAAATCACACCATCGCAATTGCAGCTTTTAATTTTTCATTCCGTTGTTCACTCATTGCGCCCATACGATTAGATATATACCTTTGGTCTTCTATTTCCGATATTATCTCTGTCATCGATCTTCAATACTTTGGTTAAACCATCGCTCTTGTGCATATAACAGTAGTAAATTTTTTGCCCACAACTTCATTCAACTCATATCAAAGATAACACACACACACACACACACACACAGATATATATATATATATATATATATATATATATACACACCGCCATATATATGTATTCCCTAATCAAATTTTCTAAACATTAATAGCCCATGGCTTATATTAAAACCCATGTTAATGCATATGTTTCGCTCCTAGCCTTGTGCTCCAGTTTTAATTTAAGTCACCTCTGTTATAGTAATATAATGCAATGTCTAAGGCTTGGCTTACCTCTTGTTAATCCGAAACATATATTAATTCGATTACCAACCTTCATATTTGAAACTCAACCACTGTTATAGGTTTACCGTGGCCTTTCTGTAAGCATAATACATTGATATATCACTTCCACTAGCCAAGGTTTGATATATTATATAAGGCCCTCAACACTAAAGTTAAACCTTAGTACTAGAATCTATGAAAGTCAAGACCACCACAACCATAATTCATCTTCATCCATATGTTAACTCAGAGTTTGGTTAAAACCCAAACATTAACATGGTAAAATAACTCTGAATTTCACATAAAAGTGCTCGGGCCCACGATACATTATAACATACCTTTCACCCGTTTATTAACTATTATAACATACACAATACACAGAAATTCACATAATATTAAGCCTCACAACAATGAGTGTAGGTCCCACAGCATGTTTACATCCGATGGCTATAAACTTGTGAGGCTACAAACCTCAATCCGATGATCCTCACGCAATATCGCGCAAATGAGATGCATGGTACATAATTCTCCAAAATCACAATGAAAATGGTTTCATAAAACCACCTTAGGACATGCGTCAAACAGAGACATATATTGCATTCAAAAAGGTGAAATCTGCTTACCACTCAAAGGTAGCATGATACTGCTTGTTTCTTCCACCGAAACTGCCTTCACTATTCCTCATGGTTCCGTTCTTGACTCAGGGTTCCATCCAGCTCTTCAACGTTTTATTATCATTAAACTCTGCTTCTTAACTATAGGTTCTTTTGATTCGGGCTTCATGTAAGATAACAAACACCATCGCATATATTTAAGGTTTCGTTATGAAACCGCGTTATTGCTTCCATAACTACAAATAGAGGTTAAACAACCCCTTTTCATTCACCTTGGCACTTCCATTTTAAACATAATACACAAAGAAATCAACCAACCACTTTTTCTTACACAACCACTATTTTAGAGTGACCGTTCCTCTACATTCAGTTACTGTGAATAACAGTGTATAGGCAGTGCATGTAAGTATATTCTCTGTATATTCTCTGTTGCCTAGGCTGCTTCTTTTTTTTGCCTTGTTTCTTCAAATGGCCATGTTCACAGCTGCTCGACCCTCTGCATCCTCCTCAGGTCTTTGCTGCCTCTCTGCTACCTCTTTATACCTTTGCTACCTCTTTTGCTATCTCTCTTTGCCTTTCTTCATATCTAATGTTCTGTGTTGTCTCCTTTACCATCAATGACAAAATTTCCAACATATAGCTTCCTACAACTTCTAATTCTTCCATTTCCTTCTCCCATAGTGCCATAGTGCCACGTTTGTAATAAAAGAAAATAAGTGCAAACAAGTTCTTAATGAAAATAAATAAAAATAAAAAGAGTTGCATGAAGGTTGAGAAGCTATGTTATATTGTAGATTAAACAATATCTATATGTAACTGTTACTTGAAAGTTGACATTGAGTGTTGGTAATGAAGTTATATTTGTAGAGACTTTTTCTAATGCATGAAATAATATAGTGTTAATCTCATCTTCTCTCTTTGATGTAATTTCATATTGAATAAAACCTATGCAAGGTTAACCTCTTCATTTCATATAAATATATTTTATGTTGGCAATTATCCATGTGCCATTGCTTGGCCTAATTAATGCCTTAGAAATAGAAAAATTAAGTGGTTGGAAACAAATTATTCTCTTCTATATATAAATTTTATTTGAAATTAATTATATATATATATATATATATATATATATATATATATATATATATATATATATATATATATATATATTACAATATGAATTGTAAGTGTTCTCATGCCTAGACGTAATGTTCGAGAGCATGGGAAAATGAGATAGAAACTTTTTATTATCAACTTTCAGATGGTGAGTTAATTTTAGTATCCCTCCCTAAGTGAATAAAACCAACAATAATTTGGTTTAAAATTAGAAACATAAACCAGATTAGTAAATATACAACTTTTAACTAGGCCATCCTATGCTCGAATTTCAGGTAGCATTCAGTGTTGAAAATTGTTTCCTAGTAAAAATAGAATTTTGTTTTCTTTTTGGTTCAATAATATCCTGCAATTTTTACACTAACCCATTAAAATTTATTTGTAAGGAATCATTTGAGTGTATGGAGAAGAAATATATAAGAATTTAGGGACACATATCCTAGTTTTAACATTCAATTTTCGTGTGCCAAAAAAATACATCTCAAAATATCTTGAAAAAAATTAATTTATAAATGTTAAAATTTACACAGTTATTTATTTGTTATGAACTATGAACCCCAAGTCTACATATTTCTGGTACTATCTAGACATGCTGATACACTATATAAACCATTAAACCACACCAAAATAGACATAATGGTTGGAAGTTATGTTTCTAAAAATATCCTATTATGTTGTATCGAATTGGAAGATAACAACCATAAATGGAGTTGATTTAAATTTTCACGATCAAATTGCTAATGGGAATAATATGTAAGATTAGTGGTGGATTTTTGACTTCCTACGATTACCAAGAAATGTTTGTAAAGAGAACTAAAATTTCTTATGAAATATCAAGTTAAATAGTGACAAATACTGTAGTCAAAATAGTCCAACATGAACTGTAGCTTTTTTGTTTAACGGAATGCTATATAAAATAAAAATAAATTAGTAATTTTATTTCAATTTATCTTATTGTGCACTTACTTATTGCATAGTGAATGCACTTGTAATGAGTGACATCAATTAAAAAAATTGTTTCTAAACTTTTTCTTAAAATAATTGGTTGTGGAAAGTATCATTCACAGAGTTATGAGAAGTTAATTTCATGCTTGATGTCAAAACAAAAAAATTGTATTTTTTTGTTTTTCTACATTCTCATGGTGGTTTTTTGCTATTTTTTGTTCTACAATTTTCATGAGTCCATCTGTCGGTAAACGTTATATGGTTACAACAATTAGAACTAAAAATTTGTTTCTAATTCGATTACCAAACTTCATATTTGAAACTCAACCACCGTTATATGTTTACCACAGCCTTTCTGTAAGCATAATACATCGATATATCACTTCCGCTAGCGAAGGGTTGATATATTATATAAGGCCCTCAACACTAAAGTTAAAGCTTAGTACTAGCATCTATAAAATTTGGGACCACCACAACCATAATTCATCTTCATCCATATGCTAATTCAAATTTTTGCTAAAACCCAAATATTAACATGGTAAAAAAACTCCGAACTTCATATAAAAGCGCTCGGGCCCATAGTACATTTTAACCTACCTTCCGCCCATTTATTAACTGTTCTAACATACACAGTACACCGAAATTCACATAATATTCGGCCCCGCAGCAATGAGTGTAGGTCCTACAGCATGTTTACATCGGATGGCTATAAAATTTTTGCGCTATAAATCTCAATCCGATGATCCTCGCGCAATATTCCCAAATTAGATGCATGGTACATAATTCTCCAAAATCACGCGATGAAAATGGTTTTGGAAAACCACCTTAGGACACGTGTCAAACAGAGACTTATATCGCGTTAAAAAAGGTGAAATCTGCTTACCACACAATGGTAGCACAATACTGCTTGTTTCTTCCACCGAAACTGCCTTCACTATTCCCCATGGTTTTGTTCTTGACTCAGGGTTCCGTCTAGATCTTCAATGTTTTATTATCATTAAACTCCTCTTCTTAACTACAGGTTCTTTTGATTCAGGCTTCCATTTTAAACATAATACACACAGAAATCAACCAACCACTTTTTCTTACATAACCACTGTTTTAGAGTGACCGTTTCTCTACATTCAGTTATTGTGCATGGCAGTGCATAGGCAGTGCATGTCACTATATTCTCTGTATATTCTCTGTTTCTCTGTATTATCTACTGCCTAACCTACTTATTTTTTCTACCCTATTTCTTCAAATGGCCTTCTTCACAGCTGCTCAACCCTCTACATCCTCCTCAGGTCTCTGCTGCCTCTCTGCTACCTCTCTATATCTTTGTTGCCTCTTTTTCTATCTCTATTTACCTTTCTTCATATCTAATGTTCTGTGTTATCTCCTTTGCCATCAATGCAAACATTTCCAATAGTCTCCCCCTTTGTCATTGATGGCAACACACTTTCTCTTCTTGTGTTTTAGAAGACCCTTTCTTCTATTACTTTCTTTTCCTCCCCCTTTGACATCAATGGAAAAGTGTTGCAAATTTCCTAGTGTGCTTTCAAAATCTTGTTCAGAATATTCTGATCTTTAGGACCTGTTCTATGCTCTGCTCAATTGCTCTGGTGATTGATCTCCGCCTAGAATGATGTTTTCCTTTCTGATCTCCCCCTAGAATTATGCCTCCTTTTCATGTCAGAGAGTACCATCTGCAGACACTACTCCTACTTTGTCTCTTAGATATTTGAATGGTTATCTTGAAAGAGGTTTTGTGAATATGTCTGTTGTTTGTTCCTTTGTTGGCACATATTCCAACTTCACTACTTTCTGTGCTACTTGTTCTCTGAGGAAATGGTACTTGATTGGGATGTGTTTAGCTTTTCAATGAAGTACATGATTTTTTGATATAATTATTGCACTTGTATTGTCACATTTGATAGAAATAGGTTCATCAATGCTTACCTTCATGTCTTTGAGGATTTGTTTCATCCACGTGACTTGTGTGCAACATGTTGTTACTACTATGTATTCTTCTTGTACTGTAGATAAAGAGATAGATGTTTGTTTCTTGCTTAGGCATGCCACCATAATTTTTCCCAAACAGAATGCACCTCCAGTTGTGCTTTTCCTGTCATCCACACAACTGGCCCAATCTTCATATGTATATGCTGTCAAAGTGAAGCTCTTGCCTTTTGGATACCATAGCCCATATTGTGCAGTTCCTTGTAGATATCTGAATAATCTTTTGACTCCTAGGAAGTGATTTTGTTTTGGTGCTGCTTGATATCTTGCCACAAGTCCTACTACCAACATAATATCTGGTCTAGAAGTTGTTAGGTATCACAGACTTACTATCATGGATATGTAATGTCTTTTATCTATATCTGCAGATCCATCATCAGCACATAGCTTGCATCCACTGATCATGGGAGTTGACACAGGTTTGCAGTCTTCCATTTTGAACATTTTCAACATTTATTTTAAGTATTTTTCTTGTGAGATGAATGTACCTATGTTCTTTTACTAAATTTAAAGTCCTAAGTAGAAGGTGAGCTCTCCAATCATACACATCTCAAACTCTGATTTCATTTCTTCAGCGAATCCTTTTGCTAACTCATCGTTGTTGCTTCGAAACATGATGGCATCTACATACACTACTACAATCGGGAGTTCATTTTCATTGGCCTTTATGTATTAATTTTTGTATACTCCTCCTCTCTTAAAGCCTTGTTTTTGCAAGTGTTTGTCCAGCCTTGAGTACCATGCACGAGGAGCTTGATTCAGCCCATATAGGGCTTTCTTTAATCTGCACACATAGTCTAGTTTATCTGTTAATGAAAATCCTTCAGGTTTTTCCATGTATACTTCTTCTTCTATATCTCCATTCAGGAAGGCAGATTTCACATCCATTTGATATACCTTGAAGTCATGGTAGCATGCAAAGGCCAAAAACATTTTGATAGCTTCCATTCTTTCTACAGGGGCATATGTTTCATTATAATCAAGACCTTCAATTTGTGAATATCCCTTGCATACAAGTCTGGCTTTATTTTTCCTTACCTTTCCTTGTTCATTCATCTTATTCTTGAATACCCATTTTGAGCCTATGACATTTTTCCCTGTGGGCCTTGGAATTAACTCCCATGTATTATTCTTCTTAATCTGGTCTAGTTCTTCATTCATAGCTTTGACCCAAAATTTTGTCTTTGCTGGCTTCTTCAAACTTCTTTGGTTCTATTTGAGATAGCATAGCTAGTTATACTTCTTCTGTTTGTTCAGCTAGTTGTCTTCTTGTCTCGAATCCTACACTCTTGTCCCCAATTATTTGATCTTCTGGATGGTTATTTTGAGTGTATCTTGAGGAAAATTTTGAGCTTAACTCAGTATATTCTATTGTCTTTCTTAATTCATCATCATCTTGGTTATCTTCTTCATGATCTTCAATAGGATTGCTGCAACCTGTACTTCTTGTCTTGTTTGGTAGCTCTTCATCAAATCTTACATCAACGCTTTCCACAATTTTGTGAAGTGTTTTTTTGTAGCACCTGTAACCCTTACTCTTGGATGCATATCCTAAAAATATTCCTTCATCTGCTCTCGCATCAAACTTTCCCAGATTTTCATCATTATTCTTTATGAAACACTTGTGTCCAAAGAATCTAAAGTGCTTGATTGATGCTAGTTTACCATGCCATAGTTCATAAGGAGTCTTGTGACTGTTAGGTCTTAAATGATATTTTTTAAGGATATGCACACTGATCAGTGTGTACTTCTTCTTCCCAAAAGGTTTGGGGAATGTTACTTTCTTGCATCATGGCTCTGGAAATCTGTTGTAAAGACCTGTTTTATCTCTCTGCCACTCCATTCTATTGAGTTGTCCTTGCAATAGTAAACTGTTGTTTTATCCCATGTTTATTGCATAGGTTTGCAAAATCATAGTCTGTGAATTCACCTCCTCTGTCTGATCTGATGCACTTTAGCTTGCATCCTCTTTGATTTTCTGCTAATGCCTTGAATATATTGAATTTCTCAAGTGCTTCCGATTTATATTTGAGAAATGCAACCCATGCCATTCTACATAAATCATCTATTATCAGCATGAAGTAAGATTCTCCACTTGGTGTTTTAGTTCTTGAAGGTCCAAACAGGTCTATGTGTACAAGTTGAAGTGGCCTACTTGTTGATAGCTCATATTTTGTCTTAAAGGATGTGCGGGTCATTTTTCCCAATTGGCAAGATTTACATATGGTATTTGAATGCTTCTTTATTGTTGGCATATCTCTGAGTGCTTTCTTCTTACTCAGACTGATGATATGGTCGAAGTTAAGATGTCCCAATCTTCTATGCCATAACCATGACTCCTCAAGTTTTCTAAGGTGGCATGTTTCATTCTCTTCTTTCACTATGTAGACCTTACTCTCTCTTCGAACGCCATTGATTAGAGTCTTCCCTATGGTGCTTGATCTGAATTCACAGTCGTGTGCTCTAAAAAAAACTTCACAGCCTTTGTCACACATTTGACTGACACTCAGTAGATTTTCTTTCAGCCCATCCACAAATAGTACATCTTGGGCCTTTCCTCTACCATTATCTAGACTGACTGAGCCTTTTCTTTTGATTTTCCCTACTTTATCATTGCCAAAAGTAACATTTCCAGATTTCTTTTCATCAAAGGTTATAAAATTGCTTCTATCTCCACTCATATGCTTTGAGCAACCACTTTCTAAATACCATTGGCTTTTCAGGTCTTGAGTTGTTAGAGCCAGGTTACATTTATTCACCTTCTTTTTCCATGCATGCATCCTTTTGTTTGGTACCTTTTTTGAGATGATGGGCCACATTCTTTGAGAGGAAATTTGGAAGAAATATGTCCAATTTTATTGCATACACAACATTTGATCATATTTTTAGCATAATTATGAATACGAGTCTCCATGATTCATAAACCTCCTTGAGGTTTTGAACATCATTATTTGTCCATATGTTCTACATTTTATGATTTTATGGCCAAATTCCTTACAATAAAAGAAGTATCCATAAAAAAAATTTGCATACCTAATGAAGGGTTGTCTTCTCCATTTGTTTGCTTGAGGTATTATTTTCACTGTTTGCATCCTTTGTTGGTTTGAATTAATTCTCCTTGTTTGATAGTATGGAACAATATGTCCTAGTTTGTGGCAGGCATAACAGGTGGCATTTTTCATAGGGAAGAATAATCTCCTTTGATGGCTTCCAAATTTGACATATTCAGGAGTATATGAGCCTTTTTCAACTGACTGTTTATTTATTTCATTCTTTTTCATTTGAGGTTCCTTCTGGTTTTTGTCTACTTCACTGCAGGCTTCCTCTTCTGTAGGGACCTTCTCAGTTGCTTTATTATCCTCATCTTCTTTTAAAAAAATGATATTTTTGTTTTCCTTTTCTTTGTCTTTGCTTGATTCTCCTTTAAAGCCTATCCCAGTTTTTATCAGAGGAGATATTTGAGCATCTAGAATTTCATTCAACTTATCAGAGCTATTCATTTGAGAAGTATTTATTAACACATTTCTTTGGGATTTTTCTAATTTCTTCCTCAAGCATACTACTTTTTCCAATTTCTCTTGTTCTTGAATTTTATCCTTAATTTTCTTAATTAAGATGTCTTCTGCCTTCTTGTCCTGTTCAAGCTCTACTTTTAGCTGAACGAGGACTTCTGAATTTTTTTCTTCTCTTACATATTTGAGGAGAATGTCTTTCTGTTTTCTGCACTTCAGTTTGAGTTTGTCAATTCCTCTAGGGAAATTCTTAGCTCCCCCTCAAGATCAACTTCATTTTCTTCCTCATCTTCTAGAAGGAATCCTTTAATCTCTTCTATGACCATAAATATAAATTTAGAGGTTCCTTCCTCACTTGAGGGTTCATCAGAGTCTTCGGATGCATTTTTGTCTTGTTGAGCATCGAAATATTTTCTGTTCAATTTCCTTCCTTTTTTCCAGTTCTTTGATATGGTTTTCTCTGATTCTTGAGTCTGATTCTTTGATTTCTTTTGAGGACACTTAGTAGCATAGTGTCCAACTCTTCCACAGTTAAAGCATTTAAATGGAAGTTTACCTTTATATTTACCTGAGTCTCTATCAAATTTCCTGACAAATTTGGCCTCTTCTTCATTAGAGCAAGAGCATATATCTTCCTTTTATTCTTTCTTCTTCTCTGTCTTAAAGGCTTCCTCCCTCACATTTGACTTCCTCTGTGGCAGTCTCATCTCATAGGCTGTTATATTTCCAAGTAACTGGTTCATGGTCAAGGTTTCCCAATCAGCTGTTTTTTATATGGTAGAAACCTTGGTGTTAAAGCTAGATGGAAGAGATCTCAGAATATTTTGAACAATTACATCATCTTTTATGGTTTCTCCTAGAGCTTTCATGTTATTCACAATTTCTACAACCCTTAAAAAGAAGCCGACAATGTCTTCATCATCGTTCATTTTTAAATTTTCAAACTGGGCTCTATAGACTTCAAGTTTGGCTGTCTTCACCTTTTTTTCTCCCTAATGGATGTTCTCTAGTGTATCCCACATTTCTTTGGTAGTCTTGTTGTGCATTAATTTGATAAATTTTGCCTCACACAATCCATTTAAGATTGAATTCATGGCCTTCGAATTAGCTACAAAATCTTGTTTGGCTTCTTTTTCTGAGTCAATCTCCTTTGGGGAATATCCAAATTCCACAACAGCCCAAACTTCTATTCCTAGATACATTATGTGTGCTCTCATTATAATTTTCAAGAAGGCATAATTTGCACCGGTGAAAAAAGGGGCTTTATTGGTTGAGCTTCCTTCTTGACTAACCATCCTGGGGACCTAGGATCTCCTTTCAATTGTTAAACTGATAGAAAAGGAATTGGATCTGATACTAATTGTTGAACCCTTAGTTAAACTGAGAGGGGGGGGGGGGGTGAATCAGTTTAACACATTCATGAACATTTAAAAATTGACCTTTAAACTTATTTACAACTTAATTTCATGATAAAATTTATATGTGAGCAATCTTCATATGTGAGCAGCAAATATTTAGATAATGTGACATCGGACTTAATATGAGAGAAACAAGTATTAAGCATATTGGATAAACCAGATCAACACATAGACATCACACATAGAGACAACGGATATAAGTGGAAACCCATAAAGGGAGAAAACGACATCTTATTATTGTTGTGACGCAAAGGCAAGCTCCAACTCCCTCTCACCACTGATTTTCTGCAGGCACCAACCTACAGGAGGCTCCAACCTCAGTCAGCTACAACTGACATCTGTCAAGCTTCAACTTGATAGGGAAGCTCCAACTTCCTCACTATCTCAAAAGAAAAACACTTCCTAATTTACCTTGGATATAATCTTTGTTTTATACCTTCTTCACTGCTATCCTCTAACTTTCATATATGTCTTAAATCATCTCCAAGTTTTCACAACATCTCATTCTACTCCTCCTTCCTATCTACTCTTCCTCAATTTTGCATTGTGTAACCTCTCTATGCATATCAATCTGATATCCTTTATACAGTTTTCCTCATGAATGTTTGTATTTCAGAGGGAATTCGAAGTGAATAGCCCTGACTCTTTGCCTTCTGCCTTCTCATTTCTTTGTCTATCTCATTTAGAAAAATATAGTCATTTGTACAAATTTTAGTTTTACAATGAGGCTTTTTTTTTCCTACGGAGACTTTCCAGTACATCACAAACAATAAAAACTAATTAAAACATTTACATTCAGTTACAATAAAAAAAATTCACTCAGCTCTTTTCTAGCCCTTGGCTTGATGTGATTTTGTCTTTTCTGCTGCTATCAACATAACTATTCAACGTACCTCTGTTTTCATGTACGTAAAAATGTGTTTTCCAAATTCTGTTCCATTCTGGCGGCTTTATCAAAAATCATAGTATTTCACATTGCAGAAGTTCCTCATATGGTTCACAAATACTCAATGTATGTACACTGATTCTTCTGTTAAAGCCAAATAACTCTCGGCATATAAGCATAGACCTTTTTAACAAGGAGAATAGCCTATCGGGCCCACTGGCCGAACTCGTTCTCTTTTCCGATACGATGAGCCTCCTCCGATTACTTCCGATTGTGATTGATCGCAATTGCAACTTTCAATGACATGTTCCACTATTCTGCTTTACTCCGATGTGATGATTCGATGTTCACACACACACATATATATATATATATATATATATTGTTTCATATATATATACTTGCCACTTTACCTTTTATTTATCCTTCGGCTTTGGTTAAAATTCTCGGAATAAACATGGGTTAAACTCTTCTTTTACATGGGGGCCCACACTTCAAATATACTCCACCTCAATCGCAATCAAAACTCTCAGAAGTACTCTTGTTCCTTTGCCATTTGATTTCTAGCGATCCGATTAGTAAAGGTCCCACCAAGAAATGTTTCATCATTTCAACGTTCTTTGTTACAATTTTCTTTTATCCATCGAAGCGCTTTTACAAAGGAAACTCTTATATTTTTGTGAATGAATCTCCACCGATGCGATGTGTCACTGTAGACCCCACTCTGAATTCTTTTATGATCCGATGGTTCTATCTTCTAGGATCCAATGGTTGCAATTTGATCGCACCATCGCAGTCGCAACATCCAACACTTTATTCACTTTCACTTCTGCTATGCTGATGTGAATGGAAATCTCCGATGCGATCACTCACTGTGAATCCAAGGATTGCCATTGATTGGGATTAGACAGTTGTCATTAAATCGCACCATCGCAATTGCAGCTTTCAATTTTTCATTCCGTTGTTCACTCATTCCGCCCATACGATTAGATATATACCTTTGGTCTTCTATTTCCGATATTATCTCTGTCGTCTATCTTCAATACTTTGGTTAAACCATCGCTCTTGTGCATATAACAGTAGTAAATTTTTTGCCCACAACTTCATTCAACTCATATCAGAGATAACACACACACACACACACAGATATATATATATACACACCGCCATATATATGTATTCCCTAATCAAATTTTGTAAACATTAATAGCCCATGGCTTATATTAAAACCCATGTTAATGCATATGTTTCGCTCCTAGCCTTGTGCTCCAGTTTTAATTTAAGTCACCTCTGTTATAGTAATATAATGCAATGTCTAAGGCTTGGCTTACCTCTTGTTAATCTGAAACATATACTAATTCGATTACCAACCTTCATATTTGAAACTCAACCACTGTTATAGGTTTGACACGGCCTTTCTGTAAGCATAATACATCGATATATCACTTCCACTAGCCAAGGTGTTATATATTATACAAGGCCCTCAACACTAAACTTAAACCTTAGTACTAGAATCTATGAAAGTCAAGACCACCACAACCATAATTCATCTTCATCCATATGTTAACTCAGAGTTTGGTTAAAACCCAAACATTAACATGGTAAAATAACTCTGAATTTCACATAAAAGTGCTCGGGCCCACGATACATTATAACATACCTTTCACCCGTTTATTAATTGTTATAACATACACAATACATAGAAATTCACATAATATTCAGCCTCGCAACAATGAGTGTAGGTCCCACAGCATGTTTACATCCGATGGCTATAAACTTGTGAGGCTACAAACCTCAATCCGATGATCCTCACGCAATATCGCGCAAATGAGATGCATGGTACATAATTCTCCAAAATCACAATGAAAATGGTTTCATAAAACCACCTTAGGACATGCGTCAAACAGAGACTTATATTGCGTTCAAAAAGGTGAAATCTGCTTACCACTCAAAGGTAGCATGATACTGCTTGTTTCTTCCACCGAAACTGCCTTCACTATTCCTCATGGTTCCGTTCTTGACTCAGGGTTCCATCCAGCTCTTCAACGTTTTATTATCATTAAACTCTGCTTCTTAACTATAGGTTCTTTTGATTCGGGCTTCATGTAAGATAACGAACACCATCGCATATATTTAAGATTTCGTTATGAAACCGCGTTATTGCTTCCATAACTACAAATAGAGGTTAAACAACCCCTTGTCATTCACCTTGGCACTTCCATTTTAAACATAATACACAAAGAAATCAACCAACCACTTTTTCTTACACAACCACTATTTTAGAGTGACCGTTCCTCTACATTCAGTTACTGTGAATAACAGTGTATAGGCAGTGCATGTAAGTATATTCTCTGTATATTCTCTGTTGCCTGGGCTGCTTCTTTTTTTTGCCTTGTTTCTTCAAATGGCCATGTTCACAGCTGCTCGACCCTCTGCATCCTCCTCAGGTCTTTGCTGCCTCTCTGCTACCTCCTTATACCTTTGCTACCTCTTTTTCTATCTCTCTTTTCCTTTCTTCATATCTAATGTTCTGTGTTGTCTCCTTTACCATCAATGACAACATTTCCAACATATAGCTTCCTACAACTTCTAATTCTTCCATTTCCTTCTCCCATAGTGCCATAGTGCCACGTTTGTAATAAAAGAAAATAAGTGCAAACAAGTTCTTAATGAAAATAAATAAAAATAAAAAGAGTTGCATGAAGGTTGAGAAGCTATGTTATATTGTAGATTAAACAATATCTATATGTAACTGTTACTTGAAAGTTGACATTGAGTGTTGGTAATGAAGTTATATTTGTAGAGACTTTTTCTAATGCATGAAATAATATAGTGTTAATCTCATCTTCTCTCTTTGATGTAATTTTATATTGAATAAAACCTATGCAAGGGTAACCTCTTCATTTCATATAAATATATTTTATGTTGGCAATTATCCATGTGCCATTGCTTGGCCTAATTAATGCCTTAGAAATAGAAAAATTAAGTGGTTGGAAACAAATTATTCTCTTCTATATATAAATTTTATTTGAAATTCATTATATATATATATATGTATATATATATATATATATATATATATATATATGGCCTCTTATCGAAAATATGAATTGTAAGTGTTCTCGTGCCTAGACGTAATGTTCGAGAGCATGGGAAAATGAGATAGAAACTTTTTATTATCAACTTTCAGATGGTGAGTTAATTTTAGTATCCCTCCCTAAGTGAATAAAACCAGCAATAAGTTGGTTTAAAATTAGAAACATAAACCAGATTAGTAAATATACAACTTTTAACTAGGCCATCCTATGCTGGAATTTATATATAAGAATTTAGGGACACATATCCTAGTTTTAACATTCAATTTTCGTGTGCCAAAAAAATATTTCTCAAAATATCTTGAAAAAAATTAATTTATAAATGTTAAAATTTACACAGTTATTTATTTGTTATGAACTGTGAACCCCAAGGCTACATATTTCTGGTACTATCTAGACATGTTGATACACTATATAAACCATTAAACCACACCAAAATAGACATAATGGTTGGAAGTTATGTTTCTAAAAATATCCTATTATGTTGTATCGAATTGGAAGATAACAACCATAAATGGAGTTGATTTAAATTTTCACGATCAAATTGCTAATGGGAATAATATGTAAGATTAGTGGTGGATTTTTGACTTCCTACGATTACCAAGAAATGTTTGTAAAGAGAACTAAAATTTCTTATGAAATATCAAGTTAAATAGTGACAAATACTGTAGTCAAAATAGTCCAACATGAACTGTAGCTTTTTTGTTTAACGGAATGCTATATAAAATAAAAATAAATTAGTAATTTTATTTCAATTTATCTTATTGTGCACTTACTTATTGCATAGTGAATGCACTTGTAATGAGTGACATCAATTAAAAAAAATGTTTCCAAACTTTTTCTTAAAATAATTGTTTGTGGAAAGTATCATTCACAGAGTTATGAGAAGTTAATTTCATGCTTGATGTCAAAAAAAAAAAAAATTGTATTTTTTTGTTTTTCTACATTCTCATGGTGGTTTTTTGCTATTTTTTGTTCTACAATTTTCATGAGTCCATCTGTTGGTAAAAGTTATATGGTTACAACAATTAGAACTAAAAATTTGTTTCTAAAACATAGAATGTTTGAGTATGCATCTGCAAGTCTGTTTATAGGAATGAAAGATTTTTATTACCAGAAAAAAAGGATGAATAATCTTATAAATAAACTTCTTTTTGTGAGGATGTTTAGTAATATTAGAAGTTTCATATCCTTGGAGAAGCAAGGAATGTTTTGTATTACGAGAAAAAAGGATGAATAATATTATAAATGTACTTATATTTGTGAGCATGTTTGATAATATTAGAAGGTGCATATCCTTTGAGAATATTTTTTTTAACTTAACATCACTAATATGAATTTTTACCGTTGATGGATGCATACAATGGTCAAATATATATTAATTTAATAATTTGAACTATTTTATGGAAGAGGCTTAATGTGTGCTGGAAATGTTAACTGTTTTCAATATAATATGTCATTAATATTTTAGATTTATCAGTGTACACGTGATGGATGTATTTTATATCACTTCAATCAGATCTAGTATCAATTTGAATGCTTTATGGATAACCTATTGTCCGTCAAATAAAGGAACACATTTTTTTATAAAAAATAGAACCATAGTTTGTTTGTTTTAAAAAGCAAGATCAAACTATAATTTTCTCGATGGAATGTCGAGATTTGTATTCAACATTAGTTGAAGTTGGAGAGTCTACTATTTAAATTACATACTCGCTATTCCACAACAGAAAGGCACACAAAATAAAAAAAAAGGTAGGTTTCAACTTATGGTGATATTCACAATTGTTTAGGTGATAGAAATTCTAACTCTAAACTATAAATATTTTCAATTAAATATAGCTTAGGTTGTTAGACGACATAATTATGATCCCATGTTCAATTTCCTCTATACACTTGATAGATCTAGAGTTATATGGATCTAGGTTGGTATACAACAAATACCCACATAATTTATAACTGAAAAAATGTTTTTGAAGGGACTAATCTTTCAATATGTCCTTTTTCCCATTGCAGTGTGTGAATATTGATATTCATAATGATAATGTCATAAGAAAAATTCAAGGAGAACATTTATGGATGTTATTGACTTGAATGATTGTTAGAACCAACTTTAAATAAAATACAAATTCACTTGTTTATGATGAAACAAAGGGTATTGCGAGGTTAAGAAAACCCATTCAAACAAGATTTATATGTAACTATTACTTTGAATTTGATATTGAGTGTTGGTAATGAATTTGTATTTGTAGAGACTTTTTCCAATGCATAAAATAATAGTGTTAATCTCATCTTCTTTCTTTGATGTAATTCCATATTGAATAAAATTGATTAAAGGGTGTAACCTCTTCATTTCATATGAATAAATTTTATGTTGGCAGCTATACATGTGCCATTATTTGGCCTAATTAATTTCATAAGAAGAGAAAAAGTAAGTGTAAATGGAAACAAATTATTCTCTCCTATATATAAATTTTGTTTGAAATTCAGTTTTTCTATATATATTCGAATGGCCTCTTATTCAAAACAAGAATTGTAATTATTGTCCTGCCTAGATGAAATGTTTGAGAGCATGGGAAAATGACATAGAAAAATTGTATTATCAAGTTTCACATGGTGAGTTAATTTCACTATCCTTCCCTAAGTGGATTAGACCAACAACAAGTTCGTTTATAATTAGAAACATAAACCATATTGGTAAATATACAACTTTTAAGCGGGCATCCTATGTTTGAATTTCAGGCACCATTCGGTGTTGAAAATTGTTTCCAAGTTGAAGCAGAATTTTTTTTTATTTTTGGTTCAAGAATAACTTCAAATTTTGACACTAACCCATCAAAATTTATTTGTAAGGAATCATTTTATTATATCGAGAAGAAATCTACAAGAATTTAGGGACACATATCCTAGTTTTAGCATTAAATTTTTGTATGCCCCAAAAATGCTTCTCAAAATATCTTTAAAATAATTAATTTGTAAATCTTAAAAGTTACACAGTTATTTTTTTTTTATGAACTATGACCCCCAAGTTCACATTTTTCTAGTACCACCTAGACATGGTGATACCCTATATAAACCATTAAACCATACCACAATAGACATAATTCTTGGAAGTTATGTTTCTAAAACTATCCTATTTTATTGTATATAATTGGAAGATAACAACCATAAATGGACTTGATTTAACTTTTCACAAGGAAATTTCTAACGGGAATACTATGTAAGATCAATGGTGGATTTTGGAGTTCCTAGGAGTACTAAGAAATGTTTGTAAAGAGAATAAAATTTCTTATGAAAAATCAAGTTTACTAGTGAAAAATAATGTAATCAAAATCGTCCAACATGAACCTTAACATTTTTTTGTTTAACGAAATGTTATACAAAATAAAAATAAATCAGTAAGTTTATTTCAATTTATCTTATTGTGCAATTACTTATTGCATAGCGAATGCAGTCTTAATGAGTGATATCACTTAGAAAAAAATGTTTTTAAAATTTGTCTTAAAATAATTGGTTGTGGAAAGTATCATTTATAAATTTATGACAAGCTAATTTCATGTTTGATGCAAAATAAAATTTTATTATTGTTTGTGTCTTTTTACATTCTTATGGTGTTTTTTTGGTAGTTTGTGTTCTTCAATTTTCATGACACCTTGTGTTAGTAAAACTTATGTGGTTACAACATTTTGAACTGCAAATTTTTTTCTGCAACATAGAATGTTCATGACTGTATTTGCAAGCATGTTTCTAGGAAGGAAGGTTTTGTATTACCAGAAAAAAATATGAATAATCTTATAAATGTAACTGCATTTGTGGGGATTTTCAATAATA
This sequence comes from Pinus albicaulis, assembly GCA_034641835.2. Lineage (NCBI taxonomy): Eukaryota > Viridiplantae > Streptophyta > Pinopsida > Pinales > Pinaceae > Pinus > Pinus albicaulis. Next base: position 634,556,018 of record CM076583.1, on the reverse strand, counting down.
TTATAAGTTTCATATACTTGGAGAAAGAAGGAATATTTTGTATTACCAGAAAAAGAAAAAGATGAATAATCTTATAAATGTACTGGTATTTTTGAGGATGTTCATTAATATTAGAGGGCGCATGTCCTTTGAGAATATATCTTTTACCTTAACATCAATAATATAATTTTTACCATTGATGGATGCACACCACGGTTAAATATATATTAATTTAACAACTTGATCTATTTTATGGAAGAGGCTTATATGTGTGGTGCTAAAGTTAACTATTTTCAATATAATATGTCATTAATATCTTAGATTTATCACTGTACACGTGATGAGTGTATTTTATATCACTTCGACTAGATCTAGTATCAATTTCAAAATGCTTAAGGAATAACTTATTATCCATCAAATAAAAAAACACATCTTTTGTAAACAAGAAAGCCATATTTTGTTTCTTTTAAAGAGCAAGATAAAACTATAATTTTCTGGATGGAAGATGAAGATTTGTATTAAAAAATAATTGAATTTGGAGAGTCCACTATTCTAATTACATATTCACTATTCCACAACAGAAAATCACATCAAATAAAAAAATGTTAGGTTGCAACTTATAGTGATATTCACCATTATTTAGGTGAATGAAATTAATTATAAACTGTAAAAGTTTTCAATTAAATATAGTTTAGGTGGTTAGATGACATCATTATCATCCCATGTTCAAGTCCATTTATACACTTGATAGATCTAGGTTGGTCCACAACAAATACCCACATAATTTATAATTGAAAAAATGGTTTTTTGAAGGGACTGATCTTTGAATATGTACATGTTCCCATTGCATGATGTGAATATTTATATTAAGAATGATCACACCATAATAAAATTAAAAAGAAACATTCAATGAGAACATTTAGGGTGTTATTGACTTTAATTATTGTTACAACCAACTTTTAAAAAAAATACAAAGGAACTTGTTGATAATGAAACTGAGGGTATTGTGAGGTTAAGAAAACATCCAAACAATATTTATATGTAACTCTTACTTGAAATTTGATATTCAGTGTTGGTAATGAAGTTGTATTTATAGGATTTTTCCAATGCTTGAAATAATATAGTGTTAATCTCATCTTCTTTCTTTGATGTAATTTCATATTGAATAAAATTGATGCAAGGGTAACCTCTTCATTTCATATGAAGAAATTTTATGTTGGTAGTTATCCATGTGCCATTATTTGGCCTAATTATTGCCTTAGAAAGACAAAAAGTAAGTGGAAAGGGGAACATATTCTTCTCTCCTATATATAATTTTTTTTTTGAAATTTATTTTTTCTATATATATTTCAATGGCCTCTTATTGAAAACATGAATTGTAAGTGTTCCCATGCCTAGATGAAATTTTCAAGAGCACGGGAGAATCAGATAGAAACATTGTATTATAAAATTTCACACGGTGGGGTAATTTTAGTATCCTTTCCCAAGTGAATTACACCAACAATAAGTTGGTTTGAAATTAGAAACATAAACCATATTGGCAAATCTACAACTTTTAACTGGGCATCCTATGTTTGAATTTCAGTCAGCAGTTGGTGTTGAAAAGTGTTTCCAAGTTCAAGTATAATTTTATTTTCTTTTTCTTTCAAAAATTTCCTGTAATTTTTTACACTAACCCGTCAAACATCATTTGTAAGGAATCATTTTATTTTTCAGATAATAACTCTAAAATAATTTAGGGACATATATCATATTTTTAGCATTAAATTTTTGTGTTCCATACAATTTTTTATTTTAACGAAATGTTATATAAAATAAAAATAAATTAGTAAGTTTATTTCAATTTGACTTATTGTCAAATTAGTTATTGTATAGTTAATGAAATTGTAATGAGTGACATCAATTAAAAATTTTGTTTCCAAAATTTGTCTTAAAATAGCTGGTTATGGAAAGTATCATTTACAAATTTATGACAAGCTAATTTCATGTTTGATGCAAAATAAAATTTTATTATTGTTTGTGTTTCTCTACATTCTCATGGTGGGTTTTTGCTAGTTTTTGTTTTGCAATTTTCATGGGTCCATGTCTTGGTTAAACTTATGTTGTTAACATTTTGAACTACAAATTTTTTTTTGCAACATAGAATGTTTGAGTTTGCATATGCAAGCATGTATCTAGGAAGAAAGATTTTGTATTTCCAGAAAAAAAGGATGAATAATATTATAAATGTACTTGTATTTGTGAGGATGTTCAGTAATATTAGAAGTTGCATTTCCTTCAAGAAGGAAGTAATGTTTTGTATTACCAAAAAGGAGGAATAATCTTATAGATGTACTTATGTTTGTGAGGGTGTTAAGTAATATTAGAAGGATGAATAATCTTATAGATGTACTTGTATTTGTGAGGATGTTTAGTAATATTATAAGTTGCATATCCTTTGAGAAGATTTTTTCTACCTTAACATCACTAATATGAATTTTTATTGTTGATCGATGCATACGACGGTTAAATATATATTAGTTTAACAACTTGAACTATCTTATGGAAGTGGCTTAATGTGTGGTGCTAAAGTTAACTATTTTCAACAAAATATGTCGTTAATATTTTATATTTATTAGTGTAGACGTTATTACTATATTTTATTTCACTTCGATAAGATATGGTATCAATTTCGAACACTTTAGGAATAACTTATTGTCCATTAAATAAAGAAACACATTTTTGTAAACAATAGAAGCATATTTGGTTTCTTTTAAAAGGCAAGATCAAACTATATTTTTCTCGATGGAAGATCAAGATTTGTATTCAAAATTAGTTGAAGTTTGAGAGTCCAGTATTTAAATGACATATTCGCTATTCCACAACAAAAAATCACATCATATAAAAAAATGTTAGGTTTCAACTGATACTGAAATTCACAATTGTTTAGGTGACCGAAACTCTAACTCAAAACTCTAAATTTTTTCAATTAAATATAGCTTAGGTAGTTAGATGACATCATTATGATACCATGTTCAAGTCCCTCTATACACTTGATAGATATGGAGTTAACATGGATCGAGGTTGTTCCACAGAAAATGCCCACATAATTTATAGTTGAAAAATGGTTTTTTGAAGGGACTGGTCTTTCAATATGTACCTTTTCCCATTGCATGGTGTCAATAGTGATATTCAGAATTATGATGCCATAAGAAAATTAACAAGAAACATTCAAAGATAACATGTAGGGATTTTGTTGATATGATTTATTATTAGCACCAAATTTAAATAAAATACAAAGTCACTTGTTGATAATGAAACAGAGGGTATTGTGAGGTTAAGAAAACCCATTGAAACAAGATTTTTATGTAACTGTTTCTTGAAATTTGACCTTTAGTGTTTGTAATGAAGTTTTGTTTTTAGAGTATTTTTCCAATGCATGAAATAATATAATTTTAATCTCATATTCTTTCTTTGATGTAATTTCATATTGAATAAAATTGTTGCAAGTATAATTTATTAATTTAATATGAATAAATATTATGTTGGCAGCTATACATGTGCCATTATTTAGCCTAATTATTACATTAGGAAGAGAAAAAGTAAGTGGAAAGGGAAAAAAATTATTCTCTCCTATATATAAATTTTGTTTGAAATTCAATTTTTCTATATATATCACAATGGCCTCTTATTGAAAATATGAATTGTAAGTGATCTCATGTCTAGATGAAATGTTCGAGAGCATGGAAAAATGAGATAGAAACATTGTATTATCAACTTTCACATGGGGAGTTAATTTTTTTATCCTTCCCTAAGTGAATTAGACCAACAATATGTTCATTTAAAATTATAAACATAAACCATCTTGGTAAGTCTACAACTTTTAACTAGGCATCCTATGTTGGAATTTCGGCGTTGAGAATTCTATCCAATTTTAAGTAGAATTTTTTTTTTCTCTTTGGTTCAAGAATATCCTGCAATTTTTATGCTAACCCATCAAAATTAATTTTTAAGGAATAATTTTAGTGTATGGAGAATAAATCTAAAAGAATTTGTGGAAATATATCCTAGTTTTAGCAGTAAATTTTTGTGTGCCCCAAAAATAATTCTCAAAATATCTTGAAAATAATTAACTTTTAAATGTTAAAAGTTACAGATTTATTTACTTTTTATGAACTATGAACCCCAAGTCCACATTTTTCTGGTACTACCTATACATGGTGATACCCTATATAAACCATTAAACCACAGCACAATAGACATAATGGTTGGAAGTTATGTTTCTAAAACTGTCCTAGTCTGTTGTATATAATTGGAAGATAAAAACCATAAATGGACTTGATCTTTTTTTTTCATAAGAAAATATGTAATGGGAATAATATCTAAGATGAGTGCCGGATTTTGGAGTTCCTAGGAGTACCAATAAATGTTTGTAAAGAGAAGTAAAATTTCTAATGAAGTATCAAGTTAAATAGTGACAAATACTGTAACCAAAATTTTCCAACATAAACCTTAGCATTTTTTTGTTTAACAAAATGCTATAAAAAATAAAAATAAATCAATATGTTTATTTCAATTTATCTTATTTTGCAATTACTTATCGTATAGTAAACGAAATTGTAATGAGTTACATAAATTAAAAAAATTGTTTCTAAAATTTGTCTTAAAATAGCTAGTTCACGAAAGTATTATTTACAAAGTTTTGACTAGATAATTTAATGCTTGATGCAAAACAAAATTTTATTATTTATGTTTGTCTACATTCTCTTGGTGTTTTTTTTCTCTTTTTTGTTTTTCAATTTTCATGAGTCCATGTGTCGCTAAAACTTATGTCGTTACAATATTTTGAACTGCAAATTTGTTTCTACAACATAAAATGTTTGAGTTTGCATCTGCAAGCTTGTTTCTAGGAAGAAAGGTTTTGTATCACCAGAAAATATGATGAATAACCTTATAAATGAACTTGTATTTGTGATTATTTTCAATAATATTAGAAGTTGCATATCCTTGAAGAAGGAAGGAATGTTTTGTATTACTAGAAGGTTGAATAATCTAATAAATGTACTTGTCTTTGTGAGGATGTTCAGCAATATTAGAAGTTGCATATCCTTTGAGAAGATTGTTTTTACCTTAACGTCGCTAATATGAATTTTTACCATTTATGGATGCATACAATGGGTAAATATATATTAATTTAACAACCTGAACTATTTTATGGAAGAGGCTTAATGTGTGCTGCTAAAGTTAACTATTTTCAATGTAATATGTCATTAATCTCTTAGATTTATTAGTCTACATGTGATGGGTGTATTTTATCACTTCAATCAAATCTGGTATCAATTTTCAATGCTTTAGGAATAACCTATTGTCCATCAAATAAATAAACACATTTATTTAAACAATAGAACCATATTTTATTTCTTTTAAAACACAAGATCAAACTATAACTTTCTCGATGGTAGATAAATATTTATATTCAACATTAGTTAAAGTTGGAGATTCCACTATTTAAATTACATATTCACTATTCCACAACACAAAAGCACATCAAATAAAAAAGTGGTAGGTTGCAACTTATTGTGATATTCACAATTTTTTAGGTGACTGAAACTCTAAATCTAAACTATAAATTTTTGGAATTAAGTATAGCTTAGGTGGTTAGATGACATAATTATGATCCCATGTTAAAGTCCCTCTATACACTTGATATATTTGGAGTTAAGATGGATCTAGGTTGGTCCACAAAAAATATCCACATAATTTATATTTGAAAAATGGTTTTTTCAATGGACTGGTCTTTCAATGTGTACTTTTTCCCATTGCATGCTGTGAATATTGATATTCACAACGATGATGCCATAATAAATATTAACAATAAACATTCAGGAAGAACATTTAGGGATGTCATTGACTTGAATTATTATTAGAACCAGCTTTAAATAAAATACAAAGGCACTTGTTGATAATGAAATAGAGGGTATTGTGAGGTTAAGAAAACCCATTAAAACTAGTGATAACTTATTATACTTCACATTTGGGGCATTCATGTTGATGAAATTATGTATGTAATCCTTGCTAACTGGGCGTTCATCTGGTCTACAACTATTTGATGTGCAAGGTAATGACGTTGGAGGGACAATGGTAACCCTCATAGCCTATGGGACCATCCTTGTGACTCTTGGCACATTGATGAACATGAATAGGGAAGTGTTAGATGTGAATCATCTCGAACACCTACTCTCTCCACCTACTGTTGTTGGGCAACAACACTTCCAATCAGCCACAGTGCATCAATAGTCGATTGGCATCCAATCATCTAATATGATTCACTATCACCCACTTCATTGACAGTTCAACAAGAGATAGCCATGGTGCCAATGAATAATGCTATGAAGAATTTGGAAATAGATATAGTAAGCCTTGTCTCCCATCAAATAATGAGCAATGTTATGCATAATATGGAAATTAGTCCAGTAAGGCCCAATTCATAGGACCTTATGAACAATGTTATGTCGAATCTGGCAATAGGTTCAAGAAGGCCCAACTATCATGAGCTTATGAGTAATGTTATATCAAGTCTAAACATCTAATTCCCAAGTGCCTATCAGTAATCTTATGTTGAATCTAGAAATAGGTTCCATAATGCCCAATTTATATTACATATATGCTCAACCACAACACTTATGGTTAAATTATATTAACTCGCTCTATTTGGTTTGTTATGTTTTTCATTTAAATTCTATGAAATGTCTACATGTTTTGTTGCACCATAACAACATATTAAATTGAAGAAATTTTGTATCAGTGTTACACTCATATAAAAATGTGTGTCTATATTTTTCATTCAAATACTATTCAATGTGTGCATGTTTTATCGTACCATAATAGAAAATAAGAAAATAACACGAGGTAGAAAATTTTGGTCTGTGTTTGTGCTAGTTGCAAGACATATCGCCTAGAGAATAAAGTGTTTACGCTAGTTACAAGACATCTTCCCAGGAGAATAAAATATTGTTATGCTAGTTCCAAGACATTATTGGTCAATTTTTTTAATGTACGTGTTATGGTGAATTAATGAAAACATTAAGAAATGATGTTCTTTAAGATTTTTCCAATTACATTCAACATGGTTACCTTGCGCGACCATTATGAATTCTTGTACACCACCTATGAATATATTGAATTATTCGGGAGGTAGTTTATGCACTCGATTTAGGTGAAGATGTCGCCTTTCATGATGAAGAAGAAGTAAGAATTGTGAACCGGCCTGCAATTTTAATTAATTAAGCTAGAATGAAACCTTAAGATTTCCTTTTGTATATCAATCTAAGTTTTTCGTTTCTACTCGAAATAGTAAATATCTTATTTTTTTTTCGAAGAAAGAAAAAACAGTTAGAGAAGCATAAAATCCAAAAACATAATTGGTATTATGAAACCTAGAACAACAAAGAAGCATAGAAACACACTAGTGCTATTTATTGGTGCATTTTTGTTTATCTCGTGCTTGATTTCTTTCTTGCAGCTTCACAAAACTCGACAGCTAAAATGTTTTCCTGTAGAGTCAAAGTTGTTTATCTAGTGAGTTCTTGCTTTATTTCTTGTAGCTTGGATAGAGGTCAAAGTTTAAATGCTTTCATGTACTGTGAAAGTTTTGTACCTAGTTTTTTCTTGCTTTCTTTCTTGGAGCTTGACCAAAAGTGAAAAATTTTATTTTTCTACAAAAATGTCAGCTGATAGCAGATGCAAGTAGATGCAAGTGCATATTTACTGTTGAAACATTTGCATAGTTTACTTTTCCAAATATAACAACCACTTAGTCGATGCCATTATACTAGTATGACTCTCGTCTCAAGATCTTGACCTTCGTATCGTGCTTGGGTCCTATGGGAGGAGGCTTTTCGGCTGGGGCCTCTCCTTTTTCTCCCTGCACCACGGCTGCAAAAGAGATGATCCCTCAGTGGAATTGAGCACCTGAAACCTAGTGGAAGGTTAGGAAGTAGTGGAGGGCTTCAATGGGGAGGTGCTTTGTATCCTCACAAACATGGCACTGTGGCACTGTGGGAGAAGTAAATGGAAGAATTGGAAGTGGTGGGCAGATATAAAACTATGGAAAAAACCACTGTTGTTGCGGAATACATGGCGAGCACAAGTCCTTATCTCACTCTGAGACTTAGTATAACATGATGAGTGTTTGCACAAATCTAATGCCAACAAAAAAGCCTTCGCCAATAAAAAAGCCAGTGAATCTTGAACAAAGAAGGAAAAGAATAAGGTTTTCAAACTCACATTTTCAATTTTATATAGATGATAGTTGTGCAAAGTTTTCATAGTTGGGAAGAAGTTCTCACAGGTGGCAATGGTGGACACAACTCACCCAAAACAACAACATCAACCTAGTGATATCCTGGTCTCCAATCACTGCCATTTTATACTTTCATATTAATGTTAGCATTAGACTAGTTAAGAGAAAAAATAAATGACATGGATCAATATAACATATGCTTTCCCCCTGCTTACCTTGGGAAGAAGCGAAAACCACAAAATATCACATAAGAAAGCTTTAATTTAGTACATACTAATAAAAATTGCTCAAAGAATAATAAAAATATAGTTCTGTTAATGCTAAAAGACATTAATAGTGCTATAGTCCCATGTGGTAAGACAATACAGACTCATAAGACACTCATGTATATAATTTTACATATATTGTTATATATATATATATATTATTTTTTTTTATGTTTAATATAGATATTATTATATCGATGTTTTAAACTACATCTCAGCTAAACCACATGGCACAACACTCCACAAATTTGGGCTTACATCTCATTTAATATGAGTCTTATTAAAACAGAAAGGGAAATTCTCATTTATCATTGGGAACATGAGAAATAGGGGAGATAAGTCTCGCTTTAAGAGGATAATTATTTCAATATTTCTCTTACTCAACTCCAAATTGTCTTATATTACAGTATTGCACAGGTGAGAAGGAAGCATCAACATCAACTGATAGCAAGGTTGAACACTTCAAATTTAAGAAGATAGGAGGTGCCTTAATAACCTGAGAACACAAGAAAAGAGGTAGCTAGAGTTTCTCAAGTCTTTAGAAGAGAAATATATTAATTTCAACAATCCAATAGTTCCTATTTGAGGATTTAAAAACAACGGAGCAACCTAAAACACCACAACAGTCAAGTGACTAGATTATGATGTGATGCAACTTGCTTTATTCTGTCTTAACTTGGTTTATCCTAAATTATCACGTTGAAATAATTTTAAAAGTTGAAAGTATTTTCATTTTATTATTATCATAACATAGTTGGATCGATTTAAGGGAACCAATATTCTTCCCATGCTAGGTATGAAATGTTGACAACCCATACGAATTTAATTAATTACAATTAACTTCTACCACTGCAATCGTCCCTATAATTATAATAGATCCAAATAGATCATTAATGAAAGAAAATAGGTGTCAACAATAGGCCTCACAGCTCCTCAACCTAAGGACTTCATAGATCTATTCATTCTTCTCCAGTGAGCACAGTTACAATAATCACATTGTTTTTGAAACTATGATGCAGTCGCCTTAGGAATTTAAGGAATTCACATGCCTCCGTAAATTTGTGAAAAAAATATTTCGTGTGTTTGCGCTGAGAATTATTTTCTTGTGATTTTTTATTTTTTTAACTTTCTTCATTCTATATTGGGATACCAAATACCTTAAGTATATCTCTTATCGAACTTACTCATTATCCCATCAAATTGGCAGGCACTACCACTACTTGATAACCCTTTGCAAATTCAGCGAGGAAGAAGACCATGGCCAACAAAAGTATGAGGATGAATCAATCAACATTTCCTGATTTAACTGATAGAAAACTTATACTAAAACAATTAGTAGTGCTCATAACTATTGGTAGGAGCATGGGAGCATAATAAATATCATTCGGGGGATCAAGAGGGTTAACTAAATCAATCTCAAATTCTAGTCAAACATAAATTAAGGAAGTTTTTTTATGAAGGGAAAGGCTTGTAGTCCTTTATTTTTATTTTTTTGGTCTTACTTTCAACTAACCAAGTAGTATGATATTGAATTTTACATGATTTCTTATTTTCAAATGACTTGGCACAACAAATAATGATTTGTATATATGCCCATGAAATAAGCTATGGTTGAAGTATTTAATTTTGGTTTTTTTTTCTTTTTCCTTTGTGTTTAGTAAGTAATGGGATATTAAATTTTACAAATTTTTTTTTTAAATGTTTTAGAATGAGAGATTATTCATTTTTATTACACTAGTTATAAAATTGTAATATTCTTTTTATGACCCCATTTTAGTGATACTATTGGTGATTCAATTTTCTATTATTGTAGTAACCCCTTCATTTCATACGAATAAATTTTATGTATGTTTATGAAATTATATCATAAAAATGTAACGTGATGATGTCATAGTGCTCCAATTAATATTGAGTATGCACATATTTGAAATAATTTACCTACATTTCTCTATGTGACATGGAAAAGTCACCAAAAATGTTCCAAGGGAGGAGGCAAGAAGCATTTTGGTAAAAAATTCTCTACTAGAGTGTTTTGGGAGTATTGTGAACACTCAATAGGAACCACAGAAAACAACTAAGAGTAGAGAGAAAAATATTTTAAAAAAGCGAAGTTATTTCTTTCCCACAACACCTAAGTAACTTGCCTCCCATTAAGAAAGGTAAATAGTTGGGCTATAATATGCATGTGTTCATTCCTTATCCACAAAAATTGAGTAACTTACCTCCCATTAAGAAAGCTAAATAGCTGGGTTGTAATCTACATGAGTTCATATGGGTTTTTTACTATAAGGTAAGGGAAATTATGCCCTTATCTCCAAAATAAAGGTTAACCAACTCCTGATCTTCTTTTTCATGTTCGCAGTTATCCATGTGCGTTAATAAGGTCAAACGCAAGTGTAAAGGGAAACAAATTCTCTCCTATATATAAATTTTGTTTGAAATTCAGTTTTTCTATATATATATCAGTGGCCTCTTATTGAAAATATCAATTTTAAGTGCTCATGCCTAGATGAAATGTTTAAGAGCATGGTAAAATGGAATTAAAACATTTTATTATCAAAATGAGATAGAAACATGTATTATCAAATTTGACATTGTGACTTAATTTTATTATCCTTCCCCAAGTGAATTAGACCAACAATAATTTGGTTTAAAATTAGAAACATAAAGCATTTTGGTAAGTCTACAAATTTTAACTAGGGCACCGTATCTTAGAATTTCAAGTAGCATTTTGTGTTGAAAATTGTTTTCAAGTTCAAGTAGTACAATTTTGTTTTCTTTTTAGTTTAAGAATATCTTCTAATTTTTACACTAGCCCATCAAAATTCATTTATAAGGAATCATTGTGAGAGGATTGTGATGCTAAGAAAACCCATGCAAACAAGTGATAAATTATTGTACTTCGCATATTGGTCATTCACGTTGATGATATTATTCATGTAACATAAAATGTAGTTATGGAAGTGAGACACAAGATATAAAAGAATTCCATTCATACACAATGGCCATTGTTTGAAGTGGTTTATGATATTTTTGAACACAAGAAGCTTATAGAACATGCTCCTCAACTAGTACACACATATTCAATTTCTATCTATAATGCCTTATAAATGTACCTCATGTTGTAGAAAAGTTGTGGAAAATGTCAAATATCTAAACCTTCTATTGACATAAATCTAAAAAATGTTACCTAAAATATATTTGGAAAGATGAATGATTGTATGGTTCAAGAAATGTTAGAGGTTACCATAATTCAATTTAATCAAAGTGATTTCTCTATGATTGATGAATTATTGGTTGAATTAGCAAGTTAGATCTTTTTTTTTTTTTTTCTAAATTACGCTATTTCTATTATGAACATAATATTACAAAACTGCCACGGCTCAGCTGAGGAAGCCTGAAACCGGGCTTGATATCCACGTTCTGTCTAACTATTGAACTGCCCATTAGCGGGAAACCAGTTCTTTTGAAAGTGATTACACCGCCCAGGAACTAGGAAACCGGCGAGGAGTCATTTACATTCAACTTAACGAAACTAGAAAAAAACAAAAGATACATGCAGCTATGTCTGCTATGAGTGATCATTAAAAACAGAAACTTTGCAAAAAATCTAGAGTAGAGTTCATACTGAGAACTGGTCTTGGAAGAGGGAGAGCACTTAGTCTGAAGCGGGTTGCTCTTCCACAATTCTGCAGCCATATTGTTCTTCCGAATCTGCTTCAGCAGTCTTGTCATCGTCTTCGCCAAAAATACCAGCATCCATCTGCAAGTGAGAAGGTCCCGAAGGAGCAGGGACGAGGGCAAAAGGGACTCCGAGAGAGTACACAAACGGACCAGGTTCAGGACCGAAGGGGGGTTCGAAGACAAGCACAGAAGGGGTTTGCGAGGGGTCAAGAGGCTGGGCAGAAGGGAGGGTGGTTTCTTCGCGAAGGGTAATCGTGATAAGGGCAGTGATGGAAGGGCGATTAAAGGCGCAATCGAATCGCAGCTCAGCTTTTTGCGTGGATTGCCTGAGATAATGACTGCCACGGCGAGGAGGGGAAGCAGAAGCCTGGAGCGGGGGCGAAGACAGAGGTGACATAGCACGAGCGCGAGGCGGATGCATGGACTGAGGAGGCGCAGGGGCAACGCGATCATGGAGACGACCAGAAGGGTCAATAAAGAAATGAGCGGGACGCCTTTCAGAAGGCTCCATGGAGAAGTCGACATTGGAGCTAGAGGGACGCTCACTCATGGATCTGCCTCGAGAGGCCCCTCTCCTACAAGACATTCTTTGCCTGAGCCTAGGCATGTTGGAATTCTGAGCTGAATCTCACCAGACACCAGAAGGAGCTGCAAGAGTGGAATTAATTTGACCAACAAAAACAGGAGAGGTATGAAAATTGAATATAACAGGGCAGAAATTACTATTCGAGTAATGGTAGCCGGGAATTGTTTCCAAGCAGCACTGAAGAGAGCATCGACGTCCTGTAGCAGTGTGTTCCCCACCTGTAGCACAGCCACCTGGGCTGTGAGAGCTCAGAGGCGACAGAGGGCGGTGGGCAGCACCAAAACAATCGGGAAAGTTCGAGAGATAGTGCTCCATTTGATATCTGATGCACTGAGCAGGACAGAGCAAGTGACGGCGAGGAGGAATAAATGTCCAGCGCCGAGGTTTAATGAGAGCTGCATTAAAGGCGCCATGGGGGGCCATGTGGCCACCCCAGGTGAACCGCCTTGGGACCTGAACCAGGCCTTGAGGCCCCTTAACCCAAATTATCATCCGCATCCGGAATAGCAAGTTAGATCTTCATTCAGAATATAACAAAATAATAATAAAGCACGACAAACTCCAAAACACATAAAGGTCATTAAGCCTTTCTGGTGATATTATTAAGACTAATTCACTTTCTACATTTCAACTCTTAATGAATTATATTCTAAACCCTTTCCTCAATTTAAATTAATATTTTTTATGATATACTATTTTCCAATAAATCTTACAAGGACAATGACTAACATTTTGAAAAAAATTTACATGAAAAAAAATATATCTAAATTCTTCCAATTATGCATTTAGCATTTAAAGTGCAACTAAAATGAACCTAACCAAATTAATGTGATGATGTAAAGAACAATATCCAAAACTTTTAAATATTCTTAAACTTGATAAGATATTACCATAATCCACAAGCTCCATAAAGAATATACACAAAACATTGTCCCATACTTCATAAAAATGTCCCTATTTATGCTCGTTATGGCTATGTTCATCATCACTGCTGTCATCATTATTTTCTTCTCCTTCAATATTATTTTCTTCTTCCACATCATAATTCTCATTCTTTTTCTTCCCCATCACAATGACAACTACCGTCCCATGGAATTGCGCATCTATAACAAAATTCATAACCACACCTGAAAATACAAGTTTAGTATTAGAAAATAAAATCTAAAAACAAAAAAACAAAAAACATAAACAGGGTTCAGAAATCAGGTACCTGCAAAGTATGTGCAGGCAACCTTCGATGCGTTCAATCATATGTTTGCAGTTGGGACACCGCTTCCACTTGTTGTTCTTTGCCAGCAAATTCAACTCTGCATTTACATCACCCAACTGAAGAGCATAGTCTTGACAAGACATGTTTGTGTGCCAAGGAACTCTACACTCAATACAAAACACGCGGTGGCATTTCTGGCATTTTGTTGATGTTGTTGTTAAAGAAAAAGGAAGAGCTTCTGAGCACCTATCTAATCTGGATAAAGCCATCAAAAACGAGCAATCAGGATAAGGGCAATATACTTTGTCTATATCTGCAATTTTTTCCTCTTCGGACCTTTTTATAAAAATATCAAGCCATTTGGACGACAAGAATTTCTCACAGTCATCTTTAGTGAGTTTGAAATTACACGTGGGATATAGGCATTTAGGGACACCGCCAAAATTATTCATCCACGACTCAACGTATTCACCCATACAACGAAGACAAAATCTATGATGGCAAAATATACTTTCGTGCATGACATTCTCATCCTCAAAGCACATCGTGCATCGTTCCTTTACCCCCGATTGATGCTTATCCTCCAATTGATAAGCAGCGGCTGAATTGCCACTAACATCACCACTGGTTCCAGGCTGGTAACTGCTCACTGTTCGGAATGTTTTATCCATGTCGAAATTCTGCATTGCTCGTTCACGACTTGTGCGAAGAAAATTGAATTTACATATCGAAATCGAAATCAAATATATATTTATAGCAGAGCATAGGTATATCACGCCCTCCGGCCGACTTAAAAATCTCTTTCGTTCATCATATGTGGACCAACTTACCAAGTTCATGACGGTTTTTAGGGGCCTTCCACACGTTCAGTGGCAATGGTGGTGTTATTTTTTCTTTTCTTCATTTCTATCCGGAAACTTTTATGGTTTTTCTTCCGAATTATTATTGCCGTATTATTCTCTCAACTAATTGTTTTTAATCAAATTTAATGCACTAGCTTTGAACACACGATTTCATTGATTTTCTAAATGTTCAATAATATAATTTTGGGCTTTTTATGTTAGGAATTTCAATTAACAATTTTCTCTTAAACTTTGATTTTTTTAAAGCCAAATCAATATATATCTTTAAAGCACGCTAGCGTTTATTGAAAAAATTTAAGATAAAAATATTTTAATAATTAATTTAAAAATATTTGAATAATTAATTTTTTTATTCACTAGAGAGACTCGTAGTGGAGGTATAAGTTTTTAAGCTGGTCATTTATTCAAGTTGACATTTATCTTTTTAGAAAACAATAAAAATTATGCTCTAAATAGAAAAATAATGTCAATTAAAAAAAAATATGTTACTAACTATTAAATCAATTATTTGAAAATCTATTTTAAACAAATTTATGTCGATATGAACTTTATATATTTATAGATAAAATAAAAAAAATGTTAAAATAAATTTTGCTTATGTCAATTAAGTATATATTATATATCATTTAAAAAAAATGTATGTATTGTGAAAAAATATGTTTTTTTTATGGTTAAATTATTTATTTGGTCTTACCTATATTATATATAGTATTTCAAAATACAATTTAAACAAGCAAAAATAAGACATTGTATTTTGCACTATACTATAAAAAAGTTTACACTTCAATAAATTTGATTCCTCTCTTCTTATGTTAGATTCTTACTTAAGATAGATCTATGCTCTTATTTTATTGTTCATCTTACCAATAAGAATAATAAATTTAGATTTATTGATATGAATCTATGCTTTATTGGGCATTTTTTATTTTTGTATTTATACTAATTTAATAGGAAAATAAACAATATATATAATTTTCTAGTTGCTGAAAAATATGAAAAGTGCTACAATAAAAAAAAAAAAACACCATAAAAATAAAAATTTCCCTAAGAAACCAAGTTTGTGAAAACCCAACAAATATATGGAGTATATGTTTCTCCTCAAACCATTGAGAGTAAAAGGAAAATGTAGAGATTATTAAGTATTCTACTAATATGAAGTATATGTTTCTTCTCAAACAAATGAGAGTAAATATGGAGATTATTATGTATTGTAGAGTTATGAGACACTATAGTCTCCTATAATCTCTCATAAAATATTTTTTGTTTTTTTATTTTTTGTCTTTTTA
Source organism: Pinus albicaulis (assembly GCA_034641835.2). Lineage (NCBI taxonomy): Eukaryota > Viridiplantae > Streptophyta > Pinopsida > Pinales > Pinaceae > Pinus > Pinus albicaulis. The sequence continues at coordinate 634,539,863 of CM076583.1, read as the reverse complement.
TTCTTCATAGTGATTTCTTTTCTATGAAACATTGAATTTCTTTCTTTTGGAAAAAATTACTAACACCCTTTCTTCTTTATATTTATTATTTTATTTTATAATTTTATTTTATAGCACTTATATACCACTTTAGTGAATTCTCATATACTAATAACTTCACATAGGGTGATGATGGTGAGCATATGTGGTTTATAATTGAACATCCAAGATTTAATTAATTGTTTCCTTGTATGGGCATAATATTTCGATATTAGAAGCTCCTTTTGAAAAAAACAACCCTTATTGAAAATATAAAGCAGGGTGGGATGAATAATTATGTTCATACCCAATGAAGATTGCTTGAAGTGTTTGATGATATCTTGAAACATGACAAGCTTATAGAGCATGTTCCTTGAACAACACACAATCAATTTCTATATTTAATTCCTTAGAAATTTACCTCTTCTTTTAATTTTCTTTTGTAAATATTTAAAGACCATAAACATGATTATAGTATGGTCTTTATTTGTCTTTATTATTTAGCTAGTTTAAAAGTACAATTGGAAATGCATATATTTCATAATTATCTATATGTGTGAATTATAATCTAGCCTTATCTCACTATAAATAATACGGAAGATATTAAGGTAGAAAAATACCTTCATACATGTATAATATCCATAAAGCAATACCTATTTTATTGAGAGATTTTTCTTCAGATCCATCACATAAAACATTTAAATTACCAATATGTTTAAACAAGCTAATGTTGTATAGCTCAACATTACCTATTTTTATATCAACCTGTGAAGCAGAAAAACAAATAAACAATTACATGGAAAGGAAAACAAATTAAGTATAAAGGGAAAGGGAAACAAATTATTCTCTCCTATATATAAATTTTTTTTGAAATTCAGTTTTTATATATTTACTCCAATGGTCTCTTATTGAAAATATGAATTGTGAGTGTTCTCATGCCTAGATGTAATGTTTGAGAGCATGGGAAAATGAGATAGAAACATTTTATTAACAACTTTCACATGGTGGGTTAATCTTAGTATCCTTCCCTAAGTTAATTATGCCAACAGTAAGTTGGTTTAAAATTAGAAACTTAAACTAGCTTGGTAAATCTACAACTTTTAACTGGGGCATCCTATGTTGGAATTTCACGCATCACTTAGTGCTGAAAATTGTTTCCAAGTTCAAATAGAATTTTGTTTTCTTTTCGGTTCAAGAATGTCTTGCAATTTTCACACTAACCCATCAAAATTTATTTGTAAGGAATCATTTGAGTGTATGGAGAAAAAATATAAAAAAAATTAGAGACATATATCCTACTTTTAGCATTCAATTTTTGGGTGCCCCAAAAAATACTTCTCAAAATATCTTGAAAATAATTAATTTGTAAATGTTAAAAGTTACACAGTTATTTATTTGTACCACCTAGACATGGTGATACCCTATCTAAGCCATTAAACCACAACAAAATCAACATAATGATTGGAAGTTATGTTTCTAAAAATATCCTATTTAGTTGTATAGAATTGGAAGATAACAACCATAAATGGACTTGATTTAACTTTTCACAATAAAATTTCTAATTGGAATACTATGTAAGATTAGTGGTGGATTTTGAAATTCCTTTGAGTACCAAGAAATGTTTGTGAAGAGAAGTAAAATTTCTTATGAAAGATAAAGTTAAATAGTGAGAAATATTGTGATCAAAATAGTCCAACATGAACTTTAGAATTTTTTGTTTAACGAAATGTTATACAAAATAAAAATAAATCAGTAAGTTGATTTCAATTTATCTTATTGTGCAATCACTTATTGAATAGTGAATGCACTTGTAATAAGTGACATCAATTAAAAAAATTGTTTCTAAACTTTGCCTTAAAATATCTGGTTGTGGAAAGTATCATTTACAAAGTTATGTAAAAAAAAAAATATTATTGTTTGTGTTTTTCTACCTACATTCTCATGGTTGTTTTTTGCTAGTTTTTGTTCTACAACTTTCATGAGTCCACCTTCTGGTAAAACTTATATGGTTACAGCATTTTCAACTGAAAAATTTGTTTATGGAACATAGAATGTTTGAGTATGCATCAGCAAGCCTGTTTCTAGGAATGAAGTTTTTTCTTACCAAGAAAAAAGATGAATAAAAAAAGATGAATAATCGTACAAATGTACTTTTATTTTTAAGATGTTCAGTAATATTCGAAGTTTCATATCCTTGGATAAGGAAGGAATGTTTGTATTACGAGAAAAAAGGATGAATAATATTATAAATGTACTTGTATCGATGCATGTCCTTTTCGAAGACTTGTTTTACATTAACATCACTAATATGAATTTTTACTATTGATGGATGCATACGACGGTCAAATATATATTAATTTAATAACTTGAACTATTTTATGACAAGGCTTAATGTGTGCTGCTAATGTTAACTATTTTCAATATAATATGTCGATAATATTTTAGATTTATCGGTGTACACGTGATGGCTGTATTTTATATCACTTCGATCAGATTTGATATCAATTCCGAAGGCTTTAGGGATAACCTATTATCCATCCAATAAAGGAACACATTTTTTTTTTTATAATATAATCATATTTTGTTTCTTTTAAAAAGAAGGATCAAACTATAATTTTCTGGATGGAAGGTCAAGATTTGTATTTAAAATTAGTTGAAGTTGGAGAATTTACTATTTATATTACGTCTTTACTATTCTGCAACCCAAAATCACATCAAATAAAAAAAATGATAGGTTTCAACTTATGGTGATATTCACAATTGTTTAAGTGATAGAAACTCTTATTCTAGACTCTAAATCTTTTCAATTAAAAATAATTTCGGCTGTTAGATTACATAATTATGATCCCATGTTCAAATCTGTCTATACACTTGATAGATTTCGAGTTACATGGATCTACGTTGGTCCACAACAAATACCCACATAATTTATAACTGAAAAAAAATAAAAAAAATTTAAGGGACTAATCTTTCAATATGTCCTTTTTCCCATCGCAAGGTATGAATATTGATATTCAGAATGATGATGCCATAAAAAAAATTAACAAGAAAAATTCAAAGAGAACATTTAGAGATGTTATTGATTTGAATTATTTTCAGAACCAACTTTAAATAAAATACAAATTCACTTGTTGATAATGGAACATAGGGTATTGTGAGGTTAAGAAAACCCATTCAAACAATATTTATATGTAATTATTACTTGAAATTTGACATTGAGTGTTGTTAATGAAGTTGTATTTGTAAAGACTCTTTCCAATGCATGAAATAATATAGTGTTAATCTCATCTTCTTTCTTTGATGTGGTTCCATATTGAAAAAAACTAATGAAAGGGTATAACCTCTTCATTTCATATGAATAAATTTTATGTTGCTAGCTATTTGTAATGTCTCTTCCCAAATAATTTTTTTTTCATTTAACAACTTCATAATTATTCCGAATTAAAATTTTATTTAATATACCTCTATTAAATATAATTCAAGTCATTACTTGTTCGTCTATTGTTATAGTTAAATAGCAATATAATTTCTCTAAAATTTTATTTGTTATCTTTACATCTTACCCTCGAATACATACCCCTTCGTCTTTATTATACTTTGGGTATAATCATACATATGTCTCCTTCGATCGACTATAATATATTTCTTGTATATATATGCATTTCAATTATATATATATATACTCGAACTACCATTTAATTTTTGTCACACATATCTTTGTAACTGAATTCATCGACCCTGGTAACTTTGTTTAGCCGTAGAAAATCATCATTCGAACTAAACTCTATGTATTAGCATGAAGTTAGAGTATCACTATACGTATGTGTTTGTAGTTCAACATTGAATGACTTTAAACGTCTTGCACAGAGTTGGATTTCAAGATTATTTACGTATCACCCTTTATGATTGCATGAGATCATTTTGTACCCATCTCCAGTTGTAAAACCTCACATCGTCTCTACGAATTGATGGTTTTCTAAGTACCATCATTTGTTCTGACTCCTTATTCACCTCGTTTCTGGTTTCGAGGATTTTATGGCCAACTCGCCATAACATTGGGATTTGTTTCGAGTCCTATTCATAATTTTTTTTTCTTTTAACCATCCGAAACAGATTTCTTGGTACATTCGCATTTATGTCATGGATTTCCTCTCTGAGTATAAATTTGATTGACTTATTTTATTTTTACTGTGTTTATGCATTCGAAAATTCTCAGTGCACCTTTACGATGCAGGCTCTATAGCTCTACAAGTGTATGGTCGGTCTCCATAGGAAATTAGGGTTTTCCTAAGGTAGATATGGTTCGATTTCTTCCACGAGCGAGTTCATTTTCAACTTCGAACTTCGAGAGCTCTGGATATTTCTCCTGAGGCATGTTCTCATTATCTGTGGAGCGAGTTCGTTTTCTTCTCATGGCGTAAAATTTCCCATAGAGTAGTGGAGGACCCAGGTATTTTGAGATTTCTCCCACGTTCTCTATTATAATGGTTGTTTGGTTCTAATCTTCATTCTGTAGGTTGTTTACCTTGGTTCGAATGGTATTTACACCGCAAGTTCTTATGGCTTTCTGCGTGTATGCCTCTCTTAGACGTAATTCTCTTGCTTCTTAAATTTACGAGTTGATTTGTCCTTTCAGTAGGATTTACTAATAACCCTGAGAATTAAAATTTTTTTTTTTCTGGTTAGAACCTCAGAGGTTTAAATCCTCGTTTTCTTGCATAGAGCATTGTTCAAATCATTTTTATTTTTTATTTATTTTCACCTCCTCTTATACGATTTTCTTGTTCCTTCTGTAAGGATATTTCGCAACCCTCCTTCATCCTCATACTAGTAGCTCGATGATTTCTTCGAAGACTCACTTCTATAACTTAAATTTCCCAACCCTTTCAATGGTGAGATTGTAACTTTTATCGAATTTGTCGTGTCAATTATTAATGTTTTTATGAGATTATTGGTGACTCTAAGGCATTCGTTTGTTGGAAATGATATATAAAATTTTCACTTCCATTTGTTTCCTTTCAGGATATAGTTTAGAGCGAGGTTTTCAAATACCCTAGGTACGATATGTCCTATTTTTACCATTCGTTTTGTTCTATTTTGTTTTACTATGGATATAATCAGGTCTTGTCTCTTCAGTCGATTAACTTGGCTCTCCTATCTTGTTACAGGTACAAATGTTTGTTTGTTTTATACAGTGCATCCCATCATATGTTTATGAAATCAATTCAATTCGTGAGAGCTCAAAACGATAACAAATCGTTTTCATTTTTGAATTGTTTCGGGTTGGTATATCAATGTCTGGAAATTCCAAGAACCGTCGTCCTCATCTTCATCTAGCTTCTTCCATAGGATTTTATTATCTTAGCATACTGTGAAATATAATTTTTTTTTTTTTTTTTTCGAAAAGAAGTGTATATTTGTGTTAGTACAACCATTAGTATATTTGCATGGCCTTGTAATATTTGTGAATTCTGAACATTCTTCACACAGTATTTACCATGCCATGGTTCTTCTATGGATATTTAATGTTGTGCTATAAGACTAGGTTTAAGTCTGCTCATTTGATTTTGTCTCACTGTGATTGAAGCATCTGTATATATATATATATATATATATATATAGTTCATGATAAGTGTTTATTTTCCTGTGAATCAAATATTCACATATATGTCTTCGTCCATTAATATTAAATTTCTGTTTTATAATATTTTGTGGTTTTTGACAGTTCAGATAAACCCAACTCTTACATTTATTAGCAATAAGTCCTTCTGCTACTTCGAGTTTAATTCGATTTTCAATACTTGTTAAAATTCTATGACAATTAATATCTAATAAAATTTATATCAGTTTCTACAGTTTGGACTTTCTATAATGAAAAACAATATTTCCTCCATATTGGGTATTATCTAGAGTCATATTCTATAAATAAACTATTTTTGTGCCTTGGTTTAGATCTGTACCCCTCCTGCATGTACTTTCCTTCCAGTGTAATAGTTCATATCAGACTGCTATTATATCACCACAGTAAGTCACAAGAGTAGATAACTATAAAATTTCTTTGGGAAATTAATCTAGACATAGACTAATTTACTATAATATATCAATGACATCTATCTTTTGTCATACCATTTTTTTTTTATCATTCCATGACTATAGAATTTGGTTCTAATTATAATTTCTTTGGAAATTGTAATACAATGATTTCATTACTGTACAGTAGAATTTATTTTCCTTTTTCAAGTGTTATGATCTCACATTATTCTAGAATATAATTTCTAAGTTCCTACATATTATTCCTTCATTATTATTGGAAATAATATTTTCATTGTGTGTTTATACCAAGTTTAGTAACCCAGATCCATTAATTTCAAATATTAATTATAGATCTAAAGTTGATACATATGTGTTTGTTCATGTAACTGTTCATACTAGCAGTAGATTTAAGTTACCATAGTTAATTTGGTTATGGTAATAGTAAATATATTTCCAGATTTAAACCGTATTCTGGTTTATAATTTCCCATAATTACTGTTCCTACAACTATACAGATTTGAGAGGATCTGCTTCTTCTAACAATTCTGTAAATGTATGGAACACAAGAAATAAAACATTGTAAGTAATTCATTCATTCATACACACTATGAACATACCACTTCTGTAATTGACCAGTCCTCCCAACCTTAGAGTCCCTCTATCTCTAGAACTCACCCCCGAGCTGAGATCACCTCCACCACAGACCCACCTCTAATCTGTTTAGGAGTAGCTTATTTAAGCTTTTGCTCCCCAGAGCCTGTTTCTAATTCTACGTCCAGAATTTCAGGATGATTTTCTTCCTGCTTGCCTAGGCTTCCCTTATTTAGGGATTTTTAAAGCTGCTTTATGCTTTTCTCAGCTTTTTACCTCTTCCCAACTACTCTCCACCTCATTGGGGAAAAACTATATTTTTCCTCAAAAATCTAATTTGGAAATAAATTCTTTCAAGGATTTTTGAAAGATTTTTGGGGAAAGTAATTGCCTCTTTCCATCCTCATGGATTTGGAAAGTGATCTCATGATTCTCATTTGGTCAATCTGCACAAAATTATTTTATTTAATTCTCATAATTACATACTTAATTAAATCCACAAAATACTTATCCATTTGGGTCCACTCCCCTTTGGATGAAAGTTCAAATGTTTAAATTGCAAGAAAGATAAAACTAGGGGTGTTACATATTCCCCCTCTGAAAGAAAAAACCGTCCTCGGTGTTGATAACTAATTGCTAGAGTTTATTTTCCAAACAAAGATGGATATTTTTCCATCATCTCAGCTTCTCTTTCCCAGGTAGATTCTTCAGCAGTAAAGTGCTTCCACTGCACCTTTACTCTTGCTACTGTCCTATTCCTCAATTCAATTTCTTCCCGCTCCAATATTTGAAGTGGCTCTGGAAGGAACTCCCCTTCTGGTTCCACTTGTATCACATTCCAATCAACAATGTGAGAAGCATCATATACATATATTTTTAATAATGAAACATGAAACACATCATGAACTTTAACATGGGGTTGTAAGGCCAACTTATAAGCTACTGGTCCCACCCTATCTAACACTTCAAAAGGCCCACAATATCTAGGAGCCAATTTTGCACAACTTCCAGCATAAAGTGTGCTCTTTTTGGGTTTAAAATGCAAATACACATGCTCCCCCACTTTGAATTCTCGATGTACCCTCTTCTTATCTGCATATTTTTTTCTGTCGATCTTGTGTTGTCTTGATGTTTCTTTGTATTTGTTTAACAATTATTTCCATCTCTTGTAAAGCATCTAGTCCCACATTAGATTATCCTCAAGTTGGCTCCAACTCAAAGGAGTACGACATTTCCTTCCATAGAGTGCTCCAAACAGACTCATTTTGATGGAGGATTGATAGCTATTATTATAGGCAAATTAAGCTAAATGCAAGTAGTCTTCCCATTTTGATGGCCTATCCACCACATACGTTCTCAACATATCCTCCAAAATCTGATTTGTTCTCTCTTCCTGTCCATTTTTCTGAGGGTGATAGGCAGTGCTAAAATTATGCTTAGTGGCCATGCCCCCAAATAAACCTTTCCAAAAGGCTGCTATGAACTTAGCATCTTTGTTTGAAACAATCATCTTTGGGACCCCGTGGAGCCTTACTACTTCTTTCAGGAACACTTCCGCTACTTGGGCTATCCCAAAAGTAGATTTCACAAGTATGAAGTGTGCAGATTTTGTTAAAGTGTCTACAACTACCATCACTTAATCGTGTTGGTATTTTTTTTTCGGTAGCCCTGTTATGAAATCTATAGAAACGGTGTCCCATTTCCATTTTTCAATCGGCAAAGGATTTACAAGACCAGCAGGATGCTGATGTTCAACTTTAACTAGTTGACACTCCATGCACCTAACTAAATATTCTGCTACATCTCTTTTCATTCCTGGCCAAAACAACTTATTTTTCAAAGATGTTAGCATTTTCTGATATCTCGGATGCCCTCCATACGGTTGTTTGTGATATTCATCTAGGACTTCTTTTTTCAAATTTTCCACATTGGGGATATACAGTCTATTTTTGTAGCAGATCAGCCCTTTTTGGTTTTGAGTGTATTCAACCATCTCCTTCTTTAGTATTTTCACCTGTAGATTCTCATAATTTGGATCCTGGTCTACTACCTTTTTCACTAGGTCTTCTAAATCAAAATTAGCACTACTTCCAATGTTGTTTATGTTTTGGCAAGCATTTCTGCTCAGGGCATCAGAAATTTTATTTTCTTTCCCTCTTATATGTTTTATATCCATATCAAATTCACTCAGAAAGGACAACCATCTAGCTTGTCGAGCATTCAAATCAGTTTGGGAAAATAAATATTTAAGACTAATATGATCAGTCATCAATGTAATTTTTTTCCCAAAAAGATAATGTCGCCACATCTTCAAGGCATGAATTACAACAACCAATTCCAAATCATATGCACTATAGTTATTTTCATGTGTCTTAAGTTTCCTAGACTCATATGCAATAACTGAATTTTCTTGCAACAGGACTCCTCCCAACCCCTCTCTACAGGCATCCGTACACACAACAAATTCTTTATCAGGATCTGCAATCTTTAGTATTGGTGCTGTAGTGAGTTTTAATTTTAATTGTTCAAAATTGTTTTGGCATTTTTCAGTCCACTCAAATTTGACACCCTTTCTTTGTAGTGAGTTTATGGGATATGCTATGGCAGAAAATCTTTCTACAAATCTGTGATAATAACCTGCAATCCCCATGAATGATCTTACTGCTGAAACATCAGTTGGCACTAGCCATTATCTAATAGCCTTTATCTTTTCAAGGTCAAAAGCCAACCCTTGTTCAAAAATAATATTACCCAAGTATTGTATCTTGTCCTTATCGAATTCACATTTACTAAACTTGGCATATAATTGGTTTTCTTTCAAATTTTGCAACACTATCCTCAAGTGCTCTTTATGATCCTCCCCACTTTTGAATAAATTAAAATATCGTCTATGAACACTAGTATGAATTTATCCAAGTACTTGTTTAAAACACGGTTCATTAAGCACATAAAGGTGGCAGGGGCATTTTTCAAACCGAAAGGTAGGACTACAAATTCGTAGTGACCATACTTGGTTCGAAAAGCTATTTTGCTAATGTCTTCCTCCTTAATTCTAAGCTGGCGATAACCAGTCCTTAAGTAAATCTTCGAAAATACTGAAGCCCCTCTTACTTGATCAAAATATCACCAATTCGGGGCAAAGGGTATCTATTTTTAATTGTTAACTTATTCAGCTGATGATAATCAATGCACATTCTAAAGGTTCCATCCTTCTTTTTCACAAACATCACCGTTGCTCCCCAAGCAGACACACTCGGTTGGATATAACCGTTATCCAGCAATTCTTGTAATTGCATTTTCAGTTCCATGAGTTCAGGGGGACTCATTCGATAAGGGGCTCGGGAAACAGGTGTTGCTCTTGGAACCAAATCAATTGACAATTAAATCTCTCTTTTGGGGGTAAGATGAGGAATCTCATCTGGAAAAACTTCCTTAAACTCTCTCACTACTTGCAAAGTATCCATCAGGTTTTCTTCAGGTTGCTGTTCTAATTCTTCAACATGTACTACATATACTTGGTATCCTTTCCTAGCTGTTCTTTTTAGTTGCAGTGCTGATATTTGTCTTACAAAGAAGGGTTTTGGTTTTCCCTGGAGAATAAAAGGTTTCCCTTCTTCATATATACAATGTAGAGTCTTATCCCAACAGTTCATCATAGCCTTTCTCTTTTCCAGCCAGTCCATTCCTATGAGCAAGTCATATGAGCCTAATGGCCGAATGTTTAAATTCAATTCTGTCTGAAAATCATTTAACTTAATTGTTGTTTGAGGTAACTTATGAGTTACTCTCCTCTTGGTGCCAGTCGTTAACTGGACCAACCAAGACTGCTGAAATTTTTCAGTTTTGAGATTTCATTTTTCTACCACTTTTGGACTAATGTAACTCAAAGAAGCACTTGGATCAATTAAAATAGTAATAGATTGGTCAGCAATCTTACCTTCTATTTCAACCATGGTAGCTTGGTGTTCTGCTTGTCGATTCTCCAAGGCTGCACTAATAGTGGGTATATTTCTTACTATATCATTTACTGTGGTAGCTTCTCGATCCCTCATAATCATCTAAATATTTTGGTGGGGACAATCCCTCAAAAGATGAGGTTCTCCCCAACCCTAGCATTTCAAAGGCTCCCTCATTTTAACTGTGCCTTCCTTCTTATTTTCTCCATCTAGTTTTTTGGAATCAAATTGAGACTGAGAAGTTTGGCTTTTTTTTTGTTTATTAAACTTCTTCTGCTGATGATCCCTACCAAAATTCTTTAATTAAGCTGGTTTATGTTTCTTTCCTTTGATTTCACCCTTGTTTACCCATCCTTTTCCATTGTCACCCTTTCCCTTAAACTGCTGGTAGCAATACCTAGCTTTCCTCATTGCTTCGTCCATAGTTTTTTGGTTATCAAACTCGATCTTTTCTTTGTACACAACAGGAAAATAGTTCAAAAACCTTTGCACCTTTGCCTTCTCTTCCTGAATGTAAGGGACATATCTCAACAGATTTGTAAACTTGGTGACAAACTCATCAATAGTGAGTTGTCCCAGTCTAAGTTCATGGAATTCCTTTGCTTTATCATCATAATAATGTTCGTTCAAATAGCGGTTTTTAAACTTGACTTGAAAATCTTCCCAAGTCACTATTTTTTCATCAATGGCATGGATCATTTTCGTCTCCTCCCATCACAAGGTAGCCTGACCTTGTAGCTGGTAGATAGCTAATCTAGCCTTCAGATTGCTTTCATATTCATAGACCTAGAAATACTTAATCATGTTCAACAACCAAGCTTCAGTATCTTCCTCCTTCTCCCCATCATAGGAAGGAGGTTTGATCTTTCGAAATTCCCCCTGTAATTCCTTTTGTTGCTTATACTGATGCCTAGCAACATCATCTTCCTCAGAATCATGAGAGAACTTGCTCTTCTTCCTCTTTCTGGAACCTTCACCTTCTTTTCTGTTCCGCGAAGTTAATTCTCTGATGAGCTTTTCCTCCTCCTCACTGGCTAATGACAATCTCTCATTCTAGCTTCTTAGCTTAGCCATCTCTCATTGCAAACTGTGCAACATAGCCATCACCGGAGCCTTGGGATCTGGTGTATTATCATCATCATGCAGAGCAACATAAATTTCCTCACCTTCAGCCATTCACCTTTCCTGTTTCAGCACCACTGTACACTAAACAACACATATTAGTAATTTTTATTTTTTTTTCTCATAAGACATAATTTATACACTGAGCACAACAACAACATCCGAGTTTACATGAGCTCTAATACCATTTGTAATGTCTCTACTTCCCAAATAATTTCTTTTTCATTTAACAACTTCATAATTATTTCGAATTAAAATTTTGTTTAATATACCTCTATTAAATATAATTCAAGTCATTACTTGTTAGTCTATTTTTATAGTTAAATAACAATACAATTTCTCTAAAATTTTATTTGTTATCTTTACATATTACCTTTGAATACATACCCATTCATCTTTATTATACTTTTGGTATAATCATACATATGTCTCCTTTGATCGACTATAATATATTTCTTCTATATATATGCATTTCAATTATACACATATATATATATATATATATATATATACTCAGACTACCATTTAATTTTTGTTACACATATCTTTGTAACTGAATTCATCGACCATGGTAACTTCGTTTAGCCATACAAAATCATCATTCAAACTAAAATAATGTATTAGCATGAAGTTAGAGTATCACTATACATATGTGTTTTTAGTTCAGCATCGAATGACTTTAAACGTCTTGCACAGAGTTGGATTTCAAGTTTATTTAAGTATCACCCTTTATGATCACATGAGATCGTTTTGTACCCGTCTCCACTTCTAAAACCTCACATCGTCTCTGTGAATTGATGGTTTTCTAAGTACCATTATTTTTTCTAACTCTTTATTCACCTCGTTTCTGGTTTCGAGGATTTTATGGCCAACTTTCCATAATGTTGGGATTCGTTTGGAGTCCTATTCATACTTTTTTTTTCTTTTAACCATCCGAAATGGATTTCTTGGTACATTCTCATTTATGTTAGGGATCTCCTCTCTGAGTATATATTTTATCGACTTATTTTATTTTTAATGTGTTTACGCGTTCGAGAATTCTTGGTGCACCTTTAGGATGCAGGCTCTATAGCTTTACACGTGTATGGTCGATCTGCATAGGAAATTAGGGTTTTCCTGAGGTATATATGGTTCGATTTCTTCCATGATCAAGTTAATTTTAAACTTAAAACTTTGAGAGCTCTGGATATTTCTCCTGAGGCATGTTCTCATTATCTGTGGAGTGAGTTCGTTTTCTTCTCATGGCATAAAATTTCCCACAGAGTAGTGGAGGACCTAGGCATTTTGAGATTTCTTGTGCGCTCTCTATTATAATGGTTTTTTGGTTCTAATATTCGTTTTGTAGGTTTTTAACCTTGGTGTGAATGGTATTTACACCGCAAGTTCTTATGGGTTCCTACGTGTATGTCTCTCTCAGACGTAGTTCTCTTGCTTGTTAAATTTACTAGTTGATTTGTCCTTTTGGTAGGATTTACTACTAACCTTGAGAATTAATTTTTTTTTTTAATTTTTAATTTTTATTTTTTCTAGTTAGAACCTCAAAGGTTTAAATCCTTGTTTTATTGCATAGAGAATTGTTCAAATCGTTTTGATTTTTTTTTTTCACCTCCTCTTATATGATTTTCTTGTTCCTTCTACAAGGATATTTCGCAACCCTCTTTCGTCCTCGTACTAGTAGCTCGATGATTTCTTCGAAGACTCACTTCTATAACTTAAATTGCCCAACCCAGTCGATGGTTAGATTGTAGCTTGTATTGAATTCATTGTGTCAATTCTTAATGTTTTTATGAGATTATTGGTGCCTCTAACGCATTCGCTTGTCGGAAATGATATATAAAATTTTCACTTCCATTTGTTTTCGTTCAGGATATAGTTTAGAGCGAGGTTTTCAAATACCCTAGGTACGATATCTACTATTTTAACCATTCGATTCGTTCTATTTTGGTTTACTATGGATATAATCAGGTCTTGTCTCTTCAGTCGATTAACTTGGCTCTCCTATCTTGTTACAAGTACAAATGTTTGTTTGGTTTATACAGTTCATCCCATCATACGTTTACGAAATCAATTCAATTCGTGAGAGCTCAGAACGATAGTAAATTGTTTTCGTTTTTTAATTGTTTCAGGTTGGTATATCAATGTCTGGCAATTCCCAGAACTGTCGTCCTCATCTTCATCTAGCTTCTTCCATAGGATTTTATTATCTTAGCGTACTGTGAAATATAAATTTGTTTTTTTTTTTTTTGTTTCGAAAAGAAGTGTATATTTCTATCAGTACAACCATTGGTATATTTGCGTGGCCTTGTAATATTTGTGAATTTTGAACATTATTCACACAAGATTTACCATGCCACGGTTCTTCTATGGATATTTAATGGTGTGCTATAAGACTGGGTTTAAGTCTGTTGATTTAATTTTGTTTCACTGTGATTTAAGCATCTGTATATATATATATATATATATATATATATATATATATATATATATATATATATATATATATATATATATATATATATATATATATATATATATATATATAGTTCATGATAAGTGATGCTTTTCTTGTGAATCAAATATTCACATATATGTCTTCATCCATTAATATTAAATTTCTGTTGTATAATGTTTTGTGGTCTTTAACAGTTCAGATAAACCCAACTCTTACATTTATTACCAGTAAGTCCTTATGCTACTTTGAGTTTAATTCAATTTTAGATACTTGTTAAAATTCTATGACAATTAATATCTAATAAAATTTATATCAGTTTCTATAGTTTGGATTTTCTATAATGAAAAACAATATTTCCTCCATATTGGGTATTATCCAAAGTCATATTCTATAAATAAACTATTTATGTGCCTTGGTTTAGATATGTACCCCTCCTGCATGTACTTTCATTCTAGTGTAATAGTTCAGATCAGACTGCTATTATATCACCAGAATAAGTCACAGGAGCACATAACTATAAAATTTCTTTGGGAAATTAATCTAGACATGGGCTAATTTACTATAATATATAAATTACATCTATCTTTTGTCATACCAATTTTTTTTTTATAATTCCATGAATATAGAGTTCGGTTCTGATTATAATTTCTTTGGAAATTGTAATACAATGATGTCATTACTGTACAGTAGAATTTATTTTCCTTTTTCAAGTGTTATGATCATACAGTATTCTAGAATATAATTTCTGAGTTCCTACATATTATTCCTTCCTTATTATTGGAAACAATATTTTCATTGTGTGTTTATACCAAGTTTACTAACCCAGATCCATTAATTTCAAATATTAACTATAGATCTAAAGTTGATACATATGTGTCTATTCATGTAACTATTCATACTAGCAGTAGATTTAAGTTACCATAGTTAATTTGGTTATGGGAATAGTAAATATATCTCCAGATTTAAACCATATTCTGGTTTAGAGATTCTGGTTGATAATTTCCCATAATTACTGTTCCTATAACTATACAGATTTGAGAGGATGTACTTCTTCTATCAATTCTGTAAATGTATCTATCACAAGAAATAAAACATTGTAAGTAATTCATTCATTCATACAGACTATGAGCATACCACTTCTGCAATTGACCAGTCCTCCCAACCTTAGAGTCTCTCTATCTCCAGAACTCACCCCTAAGCTGATATCACCTCCACCACATACACACCTCTAATCTGTTTAGGAGTAGCTTATTTAAGCTTTTGCTCCCCAAAGCCTGTTTCTAATTCTGCGTCCAGAATTTCAGGATGCTTTTCTTCCTGCTTGCCTAGGCTTCCCTTATTTAGGGATTTTTAAATCTTCTTTATTATTTTCTCATATTTTTACCTCTTCCCAACTACTCTCCACCTCATTGGGGAAAATCTAGATTTTTCCTCAAAAATCTAGATTATTTCAAGGATTTTTGAAAGATTTTTGGGGGAAGTAATTGCCTCTTTCCATCCTCATTGATTTGGCAAGTGAACTCATGATTCTCATTTGGTCAATTTGCGCAAAATTATTTTATTTAATTCTCATAATTACATACTTAATTACATCCACAAAATACTTATCAATTGGGGTCCACTCCCCTTTGGATTAAAGTTCAAATGTCTAACTTGCAGGAAACATAAAACTAGGGGTGTTACACTATCCATGTGCCATTATTTGGACTAATTAATGCCTTAGGAAGAGAAAATTCAAGTGGAAAGGGAAACAATTTATTATCTGCTATATATAAATTTTGTTTGAAATTCAGTTTTTCTATATATATTCCAATGGCATCTTATTGAAAACATGAATTGTAAGTGTTCTCATGCCTAGATGAAAAGTTCGAGAGCATGGGAGATGAGATAGAAACATTGTATTATCAAGTTTCATAAGGTGATTTAATTTTATTATCCTTCCCTAAGTGGATTAGACCAACAATAAGTTGGTTTAAAATTAGAAACATAAACCATATTGGTAAATCTACAACTTTTAACTAGGCATCCTATGTTGGAATTTCAGGCACCATTCGGTGCTGAAAATTATTTCCAACCTGAAGTAGAATTTTGTTTTCTTTTTTGTTCAAGAATAACCTGCAATTTTTACACTAACTCATCAAAATTCATTTGTAAGGAATCATTTGAGTATATGGAGAAGAACTCTACAATAATTTAGAGACATGTATCCTAGTTTTAGCATTAAATTTTTCTGTGCCCCAAAAATACTTCTCAAAATATCTTTAAAATAATTAATTTGTTAATGTTAAAAGTTAAGAGTTAATTTTATGTTATGAACTATGAACCCCAAGTCCACATTTTTCTGGTACCACCTAGACATGGCGATACCCTATCTAAACCATTAAACCACACCATAATAGATATAAATCTTGGAAGTTATGTTTCTAAAACTATCCTATTTTATTGTATATAATTGGAAGATAACAATAATAAATGCACTTGATTTAAATTTTCACAAGAAAATTGCCAATGGGAATGCTATGTAATATCAGTGGTGGATTTTGGAGTTCGTAGGAGTACTAAGAAATTCTTGTAAAGAGAATAAAATTTCTTATGAAAGATCAAGTTGAATAGTGACAAATACTGTAATAAAAATCATCCAACATGAACCTTCACATTTTTTTGTTCAACGAAATTTTATACAAAATAAAAATAAATCAGTCAGTTTATTTCAATTTAACTTATTGTGAAATTTTTTTTTTCTAATTTGGAGAAATTTCTATTAATGTAACATAATTTAAAAGGAGACTCTAACCTCTGCAATCTCTGAACTAGCCAATCCTAGAGGCATTATAAGTCAAAAAAAAAAAATGGTGACTTCCCCGGATGGGGAAACCAGTCACAATACAACTGGCCACAGAGGGGAATCCAAATTCATACAAAAAAGAGATAAGTGCTATGAAAATATTTAGGAAAGAAAATTTGACCAAGAAAACTAAAATAACTGTAAAAAAATACCTCTCCATGCTAGGTGTCATTTTGTTGAGGTGGTGGTTCCTAAAAAATGAGGCACTTGTAGTCTTCGGAGGAGTCAGTTGTATGCGTCATTTGATGAGCCACTGGTTCTGGAGTTTTGGCAGTGCGAACAGTGCTTGGATTCCCTTTGAAGACATCTTCTTCTGAAAAATCTGAGCTACCACTTCCACTGCTGCCATTCCCTTGTTGCTGGATGAGAGGGCGCCCTATTTGACTGGAAGGGCTTCAGACTTACGCGAGAGAAAAAGAGGCACAGAGTCAATGGTGGATTTTCTTTGATTTTTCCTAGAGCTATGGCTTGCTTTGAGGGAAGCCTCCTCCTTGAAGCTGATGGTGATGGTGGCAGTAAGGCGGGGACAGTCCACAACACAGGTATAGTGGAATTGAACAGAATTCTCCCTAGGTAGAAGAGGTTGTGTCTCTAGATGAGGGGTCTGTGGAGGCAGAGAAGGATGGCTTGTGGTGTGGTACAGACCCGAAATGTCATCAGGAGAGTCATAGCGAGGTTACCGGAAGGCGTGACCTCGCCCTCTACCATTGCGAGTGGCTAGATAGTGGGAAAATAGTTCATCGTGAGGTGGTGAAGTAGAATCAAAACGGGTGGATAGAGGAGGACGAGACACTCACCCGCGTCCACTGCCTTGGTGGAAATTCATTCTGTGTCACGTGGGCATATTGGAGTCATTGGAGGCACTAGAGATGCATGTGAGGAGAGATGGCTGAGCAGAGGGAGCTGTGGGCTGAGGACGCTAAGACCAAGGGGCTAAATTGAAGCTGTAGTAAAGTCTATATCAGAAATTAAGACCAGGGGCAAGCATAAGGCAACAGTAAAGGTTGTACTGCCTTCCTATGTGCGTTCGAGAGCTCGGCTCTGAGACCGCAGAGGGGAAAATGCAGCTGGAAGGAAATGGAAAATTGATACAATGTGGAGACATTATCAGAAGGTAGTAGTAGCATCGACGTTCAGGCATATTAATGACAGAATGTTGATACCAATTGGTTGTTGTAAATGCCACCGACTTGGGCCAATGCATGACCATGTGGCCAGGCCATGTTTCACTTGTTGGGCTCGTCGTCCACCTGCCCGATTCATTCACCCACATCTGGGAGTATTACTTCGATGTGCACTATTTTAGTGCATTCCTGGTTAAGAGAGGTATCATTGATATTATTAAGAGGATTTGAGTAGAGTGTATGTTCATAATCTACTCCTTTATTTGCAAGAAAATCCATGATCTTATTTCCTGAGCGTTTGAAATGCTTGAAGGAAACAACCCGGTGATGCTTGAGCCATTGTTTTATAAGATAAAATATTGTAGCAACAGGCCAAATTTTAGCAACCTTTAAGGCAGAGGCCCCCATGAGGATATGAGTAGTTTCATTAATGAGAATTTGAGAATCCCCTTCTACTTCTAATTGGAATTAGTTGCACACCTGAGCCAGAAAGAGACCTTGCCAAAGACCTTCTAGTTCAGCTGAGTTATTAGATTCCCACCCTATGGATCCAAATAATACCTCAAGGGGATTACCTAAAAAATCACTGAAAATGCAACCAAATCCTGCAGCTCTCGGATTGCCTTTATATGCACCATCAAAATTCAACTTGATCAAAACTGCCGAAGGGGGAATCCAAGTGATGGGTGACTGCGAGGGAATGGAGGGAGTGCTAGTACTTAAAGGGAGAATTGGAATGGATAAATTCTAAGTCGCCCAAATAAGATTCTCTGGAGCTTGAGTGGGTACGTCAGATTCCTACCAGTGTTGAAGAGCTAGTGTTTCTTGGAGATTGATGCATAGATTAGTCTAAATGATGTTGAGAGGGGTGATCCAATCCTTAAATATTATTTTGTTCCTTTCCTACTAGAGAAATCAAAGTAGAAGGAAAGGGAGAAGAGTCCAGAGAGTATTTAATAACTTACTATTATAAGTTTCAGAGGGCCAATTTCGGATTGTGCTAATGATGTCACCTTTTCTACGATTGGATCTTTTGCACCTGAAAAATGTTTTTTTCCCACAGTTTTTTGGTCAATGTGCATGTATCTATTAGATGAGGGATATTTTCTATATGCGTTAAATAGTTGGGGAATCTTGAAGGTCCTATGAACCCTCTTTTAAAAATATTATCCGAGGTAAGGATTCGTTTTTTACATAGGATCTAGAGGAAGGTGGAGACTTTGGTCCAGATGTTGGTTCTCCATATTTGGATCCAGATCTCATCTTTGGCTTCCTAATTGGGATACATAAATTACATGATTTGCTGGTTGTGAATTTTCCCTGTGGAGTGTAACCCCATCTGATTAAATCTTCCTTTTTTGAGCATTTGTTTTTTAGGCTCTTGAGCTCTTTATCAATATCCTTATATGTTTCCCCTTGCCAGTTTTTGTGCCACTGAGCTACTGGTCTCCATTGACGGTAGCCCAAAATAGAAGTGGGTTCCTAGAAATGTTTGAATTTGTTTTACATTTTATCATGGTGATCCACGTGTCATTGAGGGCATTGGATATGAGCTGCCAATTTGTGCATTTGTTGCTAAGAGTCTTCCCAAAAACAGGTGGTACCTCCATCTCTGACTTCCCATAAGCTGTGCTCTTGAATGAGGGATTTATGTTGTTTGGAATCATTCCAAATAAGAGAGCCCGTATCCACTGTGACAAGTCTGATAAGATCTTCAGGTGGCCTATTTTTTGCATATTTGGCCATCCAAAGGCGTGCCCATGGAGTGTGTGGCATGGATAGCCATTTCCACTAGATCTGGGCACCCATGACTGCATTGTTGTGATGTAGATATCTCAGGCCATCCTTTTTTGGAGTGAAAACTATTGACCACTTTACTAGAGCCCATTTTTTGTTTTGTTCAGACGTGCCCCAAAGGAAATTGCGTTGCAGGTCCTTGATTTGCTTGAGCACCCATTTTGGAACTACTAGAATAGAGAAGAGATGGAGAGGCATAGATGAAAATACTGATTTTATTAGGACCAGTCGACTAGCAATATTGAGTGAGCTATAGGTCCATGAGGAAAGGCGGGCTTCAAGTTTCTCTAGGAGCTCTTTCCAGGTAGAGTGCCTAATCACAAAATCAATTAAAGGCACTCCAAGGTATTTATTTGGCAGTGAGGCTATGGATAATCTGAGGATCTTGACAATATTGAATTGGGTTGTAGCTGGAGTATTGAAGAAGAAAATCTGAGATTTTCCAGCATTAATGGAGGTACCTTAGGCATCTCAGAATATATCTAGCATAGATTTGAAAGTATGAGCTTCTTGAACGGAAGGATGACCAAAAAACATATTATCGTCAACGAAATGTTGATGGGTGGTAGGCTGGGAATCATGAATGGATATGCCATGAAGGGTATGATTGCCGACGAAATTTTGAATAAGACTTCCTAGGCCTTCTGCCATAAGGACAAAGAGGAAAGGGGAGAGAGGATCACCTTGGTGAATACCTCGGGAGGGAGTGAAGGAGGGAGAGGGGATTTCATTGATGGGGATAGAGTAGAAGGGGGAGGATATGAGGGTCATGATCCATCTACTACTGGAGGGACAAAATCCAAATGCAGTGAGAATTTGATTAATGTATTCCCAACTTAATTTTTCAAAAGCTTTGGAAAGATGAATTTTTAAGAGCATACATGCCTTCTTGGTGTGTTTCAAGGTGTGAATGAATTCATGAGTGAGGATTATCCCATCCAAGATCTATCATCCTTCAACATAACCTATTTGTTTCTATGAGATGAGCAGAGGAAGCATAGGTTTAAGCCTATTGGCTATGACCTTGGAAATCACCTTGTAAATGAAATTTCATAATGAAACTGGTCTGCATTTGTCAGGGGTGACAGAGTGTTCCTCTGTCGGGATGAGGGTTAGAAAAGTAGCATTCAGAGAAGGGAGGATCTAGTGAATTTCTATAGATTCCACAACCAAGTCCCAAACTTCCAATTTGATGAGATCCCAGAAGTGATGAAATAAGTTGGAAGTGAAACCATCCAGCCCAAGAGCTTTGCCATATTTGAATTGATCCATCGCCTGATCAACTTCCTGGAGGGAGACAGGTCAAAAGAGAATCCTGTTATGTTCTCCATTGATAATATTGGGGATGTGCTATGTAACCTTGTTGATAGCTTGTTATCTACTTCCTTGGGGCTCTTGTAAAATATGCTTGAAGTGTCGTAGAAGTTCCTTCTCTATGTCCTCATGTTCCTCTAACCTTTCCCATTGCCGATTGTGGAGCTGTGCAATACGGTTATGCATACGTCTTTGAATGGTTGAGTCGTGAAAGAATTTAGTGTTCTTCTCCCCTTCCTTTATCCATCGGATTCTTGATTTATGGTTATAGAGGATTTCCTCTTTAAGTCTTCTCTCATCCAGTTTGGTGAGGAGACTCTGTTCCTGGGAAGCTATACATTCTGATCTTCCTTTAGTGATAATGCGTTGTTGAAGATCAGAAATTATTTGTTCCAAAAACTTCTAATGATGAAAGATGTTCCCGAAGGTGAAATGGTTCCATTTCTTGAGCTTTTTCTTGAGATTTTTTAGTTTTTTTTTAAATTGATACATTTTGGATCCTGTAGGTGGTATGAAGTTGCTCCAACTATTCATGACCATGCCTTTAAAATGTGTGTGAGTTAGCTAGAAAGATTCAAACTGAAAGGGGTGTCTAGTGGTAGCACTAGGTCGCAGCCATTGTAAGATAATGGTCGAGTGGTCAGAGCCTGTTAGGGGGAGAATGGAGAAGTGTATGTCGCCCCCCCAAGTGAATGGCATTATCCAAGACTAGGAAGCGGTCAAGCTTTGAGGCTATTTGCTAGGAGCCTGTGCGTTTGTTGTTCCATGTGTGCATACCATTGGAAAAAGGAAGGTCAATTAACCAATTTCTTTGAATGAATTCAATGAAGTGTTGACTGTCCATATCAAGTTTGGCTCTCCCTCCCCATTTTTCTTCTAGCTCTGTAATCATATAGGATTCACCCCCAACAATCTAGATGGGATGACGTCTGGTAGCGTTGAGGATTTCTTATTGTGTAATTATCTATTATATAGTGAATGCAATTGTAATGAGTGACATCACTTAAAAATTATGTTTCTAAATTTTTTCTTAAAATATTTAGTTGTGGAAAGTATCATTTACAAAGTTATGACAATCTAATTTCATGTTTGATGCAAAATAAACTTTTATTCTTGTTTGTGTTTTTTTACATTCTCAAGGTGGTTTTTTGGTAGTTTTTGTTCTTCAATTTTCATGAGTCCATGTGTCAGTAAAACTTATTTACTTACAACATTATGAACTGCAAATTTGTTTCTGCAACATAGAATGTTCAAGTCTGGATCTACAAGCATGTTTCTAGGAAGGAAGGTTTTGTATTACCAGAAAATGGATGAATAATCTTATAAATGTACTTGTATTTTTTAGGATGTTCAGTAATATTATAAATTTCATATTCTTGGAGAAAGAAGGAATATTTTGTATTACCACAAAAATGGATGAATAATCTTATAAATGTACTTGTATTTGCGATGATGTTTAGTAATATTAGAAGGTGCATATCCTTTGATAAGATTTTTTTTATCTTAACATCCCTAATATGAATTTTTCCCATTGATGGATGCATACGATGGTTAAATATATATTAGTTTAACAACTTGATCTATTTTATGGAAGAGGCTTAATGTATGGTGCTAAAGTTAACTATTTTCAATGTAATATGTCATTAATATATTAGATTTATCATTGTACATGTGATGAGTGTATTTTATATCACTTCAATCACATCTGGTATCAATTTCAAATGCTTTAGGAATAACCTGTTGTCCATCAAATAAAGAAAAACATTTTTTTGTAAACAATAGAACCATATTTTGTTTCTTTTAAAAAGCAAGATCAAACTACAATTTTCTTGATGGAAGATCAAGATTTGTATTCAACATTAGTTCTAGTTGGAGAGTCCACTATTTAAATTACATATTTTCTACTCCACAACAGAAAATCACTTCAAATAAAAAAATGGTAGGTTGCAAATTATAGTGATATTCACAATTGTTTAGGTGACTGAAACTGTAACTCTAAACTCTAATTTTTTTCAATTAAATATAGTTTAGGTGGTTAGATGACATCATTATCATTCTATTTTCAATTCCCTCTATACACTTGATAGATCTAGAGTTAATATAGATCTAGGTTGGTCCACAACAAATACCTACATAATTTATAATTGAAAAATTGTCTTTTGAAGCGATTGATCTTTCAATATGTACATTTTCCCATTGCATGGTGTGAATATTGATATTAAGAATGATCACACCATAATAAAAATTAAAAAGAAACATTCAACGAGAATATTTAGGGATGTTATTGTTTTGAATTATTGTTACAACCAACTTTTAAAAAAAGTAGAAAGGAACTTGTTGATAATGAAATTGAGGGTATTGTGAGGTTAAGGAAACTCACTCAAACAATATTTATATGTAACTGTTACTCGAAATTTGACATTGAGTGTTGGTAATGAAGTTGTATTTGTAGAATTTTTCAATGCATTTAATAATATAGTGTTAATCTCATATTCTTTCTTTGATGTAATTTCATATTGAATAAAATTAATCCGAGGGTAACCTCTTCATTTCATATGAATAAATTTTATGTTTCCAGTTATCCATGTGCCATTATTTGGTCTAATTATTTCCTTAGAAAGACGGAAAGTAAGTGGAAAGGGAATCAGATTACTCTCTCCTATATATAAGTTTTGTTTGAATTTTTTTTTTCTATATATATTCCAATGGCCTCTTATTGAAAACATGAATTTTAAGTGTTCTCATGCCTAGATGAAATGTTCAAGAGCATGGGAAAATATGATAGAAACATTGTATTATCAACTTTCACATGGTGGGGTAATTTTAGTATCCTTTCCTGATGAATTACACCAACAATAAGTTGGTTTAAAATTAAAAACATAAACCATATTGGTAAATATACAACTCTTAACTGGGCATCCTATGTTGGAATTTCAGGAAACATTCAATGTTGAAAGTTGTTTCCAAGTTCAAGTAGAATTTTGTTTTCTTTTTTGTTCAAGAAAATCGTGCAATTTGTACACTAACCCATCAAACATCATTTTTAAGGAATCATTTGAGTGTATGTATAAGAAATCTAAAAGAACTTAGGGACATATATCCTATTTTTAGCATTAAATGTTTGTATGCCTTAAGATTTTTTTTTAATGAAATGTTATACAAAATAAAAATAAATCAGTAAGGTTATTACAATTTTTCTTATTTTGAAATAACTTATCTTATAGTGAATGAAATTGTAACGAGTGACATCAATTAAAAATTTTGTTCCTAAAATTTGTCTTACAAATTTATGACAAGCTAATTTCATGCTTGATGAAAATAAAATTTTAATATTGTTTGTTTTTTTCTACATTCTCATGGTAGGTTTTCGCTAGTTTTTGTTTTGAAATTTTCATGGGTCCATGTGTCGATAAAACCTATGTGGTTACAACATTTTGAATTGCAAATTTGTTTCTGCAACATAAAAATGTTTGAGTTTGCATATGCAAGCCTGTTTCTAGGAAGAAAGGTTTTGTATTTCCAGAAAAAAAGGATGAATAATATTATAAATGTACTTGTATTTGTGAGGATGTTGAGTAATATTAGAAGTTTCATTTCGTTCAAGAAGGAAGGAATGTTTTGTATTACCAGAAAAAGGATAAATAATCTTATAGATGTACTTATATTTGTGAGGAAGTTTAGTAATATTAGAAAGATGAATAATCTTATAGATGTACTTATAGTTGTGAGGATATTCAGTAATATTAGAAGTTGCATATCCTTTGAGAAGAATTTTTCTAACTTAACATAACTAATATGAATTTTTATCGTTGATGGATGCATATGGAGGTTAAATATATATTAATTTAACAAATTGAACTATTTTATGGAAGAGGCTTAACGTGTCGTCTTAAAGTTAACCATTTTAAACAAAAATATGTCGTTAATATTTTAAATTTATTAGTGTACACGTGATGACTGTATTTTATTTCACTTCGATCAGATATGGTATCAATTTCTAATGCTTTAGGAATAACTTATTGTCCATTAGATAAAGAAACACATTTTTTAAACAATAGGACCATATTTTTTTTCTTTTAAAAAGTAATATCGAACTATAATTTTCTCGATGGAGGATCAAGATTTCTATTCAAAATTATTTGAATTTTTAGAGTGAAATATTTAAATTACATATTTGCTATTCCACAAAAAAAAGAGCATATAAAATTAAAAAATGGTAGGTTGCAATTGATAGTGATATTCACAATTTTTTAGGTGATTGAAACTCTAACTCAAAACTATAATTTTTTTTAATTAAATATAGTTTAGGTGGTTAGATGAAATTATTATGCTCTCATGTTCAAGTTTCTTTATACACTTGATATATATGCAGATAACGTGGATCTAAGTTGGTCCACAACAAATACTCACATAATTTATAATTGAAAAATAATTTTATGAAGGGATTGGTCATTCAATATGTACTTTTTCCCATTGCATGGTTTGAATATTGATATTCAAATGATGATGCCATAAGAAAAATTAACAAGAAACATTCAAAGAGGAAATTCAGGTATATTATTGATTTGAGTTATTGTTAGAACCAAATTTAAGTAAAATACAAAGTCACTTGTTGATAATGAAACAAAAGGTATTGTGAGGTTAAGAAAACCCATTGAAACAAGATTTATATGTAACTGTTATTTGGCCTAATTATTACCTTAGAAAGAGAAAAATTAAGTGGAGAGGGAAACAAATTATTCTCTCCTATATATAAATTCTGTTTTAAATTCAGTTTTTGTATATATATCACAATGGCCTCTTATTGAAAATATGAATTGTAAATGTTCTCATGCCTGTATGAAATGTTTGAGAGCATGGGAAAATGAGATAGAAACATTGTATAATCAACTTTCACATGGGGAGTTAATTTTATTATCCTTCCCTAAGTGAATTAGACCAACAATAAGTTTGTTTAAAAACATAAACCATCTCGGTAAATCTAAAACTTTTAACTGGGCATCCTATGTTGAAATTTCAGGGAACATTCAGTGTTGAAAATTATTTCCAAGTTCAAGTAGAATTTTGTTTTCTTTTTGGTTCAATAACATTATGCAATTTTTACACTAACCCATCAAACTTCATTTGTAAGAAATTATTCTAGTGTATGGAGAAGAACTCTAAAAGAATTTAGGGACATACATCCTATTTTTAGCATGAATTTTTTGTGTGCCCCAAAAATAGTTCTCAAAATATCTTGAAAATAATTAATTTTGTAAATGTTAAAAGTTACACAGTTATTTATTTGTTATGAACTATGAACCCCAAGTCCACATTTTTCTAGAACCACCTAGACATGGTGATACCATATATAAACCATTAAACCACAACATAATAGACATAATGGTTGGAAGTTATGTTTCTAAAACTATCCTATTGTGTTCTATATAATTGGAAGAGGAAAACCATAAATGGACTTGATTTTTTTTTCATGAGAAAATTTCTAATGGGAATACTATGTAAGACCAGTGCTAGATTTTGGAGTTCGTAGGAGTACCAAGAAATGTTTGTAAAGAGAAATAAAATTTCCTATGAAAGATCAAGTTAAATAGTGACAAATACTATAATCAAAATTTTCCAACATAAACCTTAGCATTTTTTTGTTTAACAAAATGTTATACAAAATAAAAATAAATCAATATGTTTATTTCAATTTATCTCATCGTGCAATTACTTATTGTATAGTGAATGCAATTGTAATGAGTGACATAAATTAAAAAATTTGTTTCTAAAATTTTTCTTAAAATAACCGGTTCTCGAAAGCATTATTTACAAAGTTATGACAAGCTAATTTCATGCTTGATGAAAAATAAAAAAAAATATTATTTGTGTTTCTCTACATTCTCATGGTGCTTTTTTGCTATTTTTTTTCTGTAATTTTCATGAGTCCATGTGTTGGTAAAACATATGTGGTTACAACATTCTAAACTGCAAATTTGTTTCTGCAACATAGAATGTTTGAGTATGCATCTACAAGCCTGTTTCCATGAAGAAAGGTTTTGTATCACCAAAAAAAAGATGAATAACCTTATGAATGAACTTGTATTTGTGATTATGTTCAATAATATTAGAAGTTGCATATCCTTGAACAAGGAAGGAATGTTTTGTATTACTAGAAAAAAGGATGAATAATCTGAGAAATATACTTCTGTTTGTGAGGATGTCTAGGAATATTAGAAGTTGCATATCCTTTGAGAAGATTTTTTTACCTTAATATCACTAATATGAGTTTTTACCATTTATGGATGCATACAATAGGTAAATATATATTAATTTAACAACTTGAACTATTTTATGGAAGAGGCTTAATGTGTGCTGTTAAAGTTAACTACTTTCAATACAATATGTTGTTAATGTCTTAGATTTATTAGTGTACACGTGATAAATGTATTTTATATCACTTTGATCAGATCTAGTTGAATTTCCAATGCTTTAGGAATAACCTATTGTCCATCAAATAAAGAAACACATTATTTTAAACAATATAACCAAATTTTATTTCTTTTAGAAAGCAAGATCAAACTATAACTTTCTCGATGGAAGATAAAGATTTGTATTCAACATTATTTGAAGTTAGATATTTCACTTTTTAAGTTACATATTCTGTATTCCATAACAAAAAAGCATACAAAATAAAAAAATGGTAGGTTGCAACTTATAGTGATATTTACAATTTTTTAGGTGACTAAAACTAACTCTAAACTATAAATTTTTTTAATTAAATATAGCTTAGGTGGCTATATGACATCATTATGATCCCATGTTCAAGTCCATCTATACACTTTATGGATCTGGAGTTAAGATGGATCTAGGTTGGTCCATAAAAAATACCCACATAATTTATATTTTTGAAAATTGGTTTTTTGAAGGGACTGGTATTTCATTGTGTACTTTTTCTCATTGCATGGTGTGAATATTGATATTAAGAATGATGACGCCATAAGAAAAATTAACAATAAACATTCAAGGAGAGAATTTAGGGATGTTATTGATTTGAATTATTGTTAGAACCAAATTTAAATAAAATACAAAGGCACTTTTTCATAATCAGATAGAGGGTATTGTGAGGTTAAGAAAACAAATTCAAACTATTGATAAATTATTGTACTTCAAATTTTGGGCATTCATATTGATATTATCCATTTAATCCTTGTTGACTAGGCATTCCTCTTGTCTGCAACTATTTGATGTGCAAGGCAATCACATTGGAGCGACAGTGGTAACCCTCATAGCCTATGGGACCATCCTCGTGACTCTTGGCACAATCATGAACATGAATAGGGAAGAATTAAATGTGAAGCATCTCGAAAGCTTGATCTCTCCACCTATTGTGGCTAGGAAACAACACTTCCAATCACCCACAGTGCAGCAATAAATGATTGGCATCCAATCATCTAATATGATTCACTATCACCCACTTTGTTGACAGTTGAGCAAGAGATCGCCATGGTGTCAATGAATAATGCTATGAAAATTTTTGAAATAGGTATAGTAAGGCCCGTCTCCCATCAACTAATGAACAATGTTATGAATAATATGGAAATTATTCCAGTAAGGCTGAAATCAAATAATCTTATGAACAATGTTATGCCGAATCTGGAAATAGGTAAAAAAAGGGCCCAACTATCATGAGCTTCTGAGTAATGTTATGTCGAATCTCCCAATAGGTTCATTAACTACTAATTCCCAACTTCCTATCAATAATCTTATGTCGAATCTGGCAACAGGTTCTGTAATGCCCGATTTATATGACACATATGCTCCACCAAAACACTTGTGGTTACATTATATTAACCTACTCTATTATGTTCGTTATGTTTTTCATTCAAATTCTATGAAATGTCTACATTTTTTGTTGCATCATAAAAGAATATAAAACTGAAGAAATTTTGTGTCAATGTTACACTCATATAAAATTGTGTGTCAATATTTTTTCATTCAAATCCTATTCAATGTATGCATGTTTTCTCGTACCATAATAGCAAATAACACGAGGTAGAAAATTTTGTTCTGTGTTTATTCTAGTTGCAAGACATATCACCTCGATGATAAAGTGTTTATGCTAGTTACAAGAAATCCACCCAGGAGAATAAAATATTGTTATGCTAGTTGCAAGACATTGTTGGACATTTTTTTTAGTGTACATGGTATAGTGAATTAATGAAAACATTAAGAAATTATGTTGTTTAATATTTTTCCAATTCCATTCAACATGGTTACCTTGCGCGACCATTATTAATTCTTGTACAACACCTATGAATCGCTGGAATTATTTGTGAGGTGATTTATGCACTCGATTTAGGTGAAGATGCTTCCTTTCATGATGAAGAAGCAGTAAGGATTGTGAAGCACCCTGAAATTTAAATTAATTAGGATAGAATGCAACCTTAATATTTCCTTTTGTATATCAATCTATGTTTTTCATCACTACTCGAAATATTAAAATCTTATTTCTTTTCAAAGAAAGAAAAAACAGTTAGATAAGTATAAAAGCCCAAAACATAATTGGTATTATGAAACCTAGAACAACACAGAAGCATAGAAACACACTGGTACTATTTCTTGGGATGTTATTGTTTATTTGTTGCTTGATTTCTTTCTTGTATCTTGACAAAACTAGAGAGCTAAAAAAATTTCCTGTAGGGTCAAAGTTGTTTATCTGATGTGCGCTTGCTTTATTTCTTGTAGCTTCACCAAAGGTGAAATATTAAATTATTTCATCTAAGGTGCAAGTTGTGTACCTTTTTTTTCTTTCTTTCTTTCTTGTATCTTGACCAAAAGTGACAAATTCTATTTTGCTACAAAAATTTCAGCTGATATCATATGCAAGTAGAGGAGGACTTCCAAAATTTCATTAAGGGCATATTTGTTTGTTGATACATTTGCATAGTTTACTTTGCCAAATATAACAACCACAGGGTATCGAGATGAAGGATCATAATCAACTCAGACCACTGAGCCGATGCCATTATACTAGTACAACTCTCGTCTCAATAACTTGACCTTCATACCGCGCTTGGGTCCTATGGGAGGAGGCTTTTCGGCTGGGGCTTATCCTTTTTCTCCCTACACCAGGGTTGTAGGAAGAGAGGAATACTCCGTGGAATTAAGCACCTAAAACCTAGTGGAATTTCGGGCAGTAGTGGAGGGATTCAATAAGGAGGTGCTTTGTATCCTCACAAATATGGCATTGTGGCACTTCGGGAGAAGTAAATGGAAGAATTGGAAGTGGTGGGTAGATATAGAACTATGGAAAAAAAAATTGTTGTTTTGGAAGACATGGCGAGCACAAGTCCTTATTTCACTCTGAGACTAAGTGTAACATGATCATTGTTTGCGCAAATCTAATGCCAACAAAAAATCCTTTTCCATGAACAAAGCGAGTGGATCCTGAACATAGAAAGAAATGATATAAGGCTGTCGAACTAACGTTTTCAAGTTTATATAGATGGTAGTTGTGAAAATTTTTCATTGTTGGAAAGAAGTTCTCATAGGTGGCAATGGTGGACACAAATCACCCACAACAACAACATCAGCCTAGTGATATACTGGTCTCCCATCGCTATCATTTTATACTTCCATAGTAATGCTAGCATTACACTAGTCCAGAGAAAAAATAAATGACACGGATCAATATAACATATGATTGCCTCCTCATTTCCTTGAGAAGAAGTGAAAACCACAAAATATCACATAAACAAGCTTTATTTTAGCACATACTAATAAAAAATTCTCAAAGAATAACAAAAATGTAGTTTTATTAATGCTAAAAGGCACTAATCGATTACTATAGTCCCATGTCGTAAGACGAAGGGAACTCATAATACAGTCATTTATATAATTTTACATATGTTGTTATATATATATATATATATATATATATATATATATATATTTATATATTTTATATATTGTTGTTCATTTTTTTATGTTTAATATAGATATTATTATATCGTTCATTTAAACTACATCCCAGCTAAACCATGTGGAACAACACTCCACAAATTTGGGCTTACATCTCATTTAATATGAGTCTTATTAAAAGAGAGAGGGAAATTCTCATTTACCATTGGGAAAAAAAGAAATAGGGGAGATAAGTATCACTTTAAGAGGACACTTATTTCAATCTTTCTCTTGCTCAACTCAAAATGGTCTTAGATTACATTATTACATAGGTGAGAAGGAAGCATCAACTGATACAAAGGTTGAAAACTTAAAAATTAAGAAGATAAGAGGTGCCTTGAAAACCTGAGAATGCAAGAAAAGAGGTAGCTAGAGTTTCTCAAGTCCTTAGAAGAGAAATCTGTTAATTTCAACAATCTAGTAGTTCCTATTTGAGGATTTATAAACAACCGAGAAACCCAAAACACCACAAAAATCAAGTGACTAGAGTATGATTTGATGCTACTTGTTCTATTATGTCCTAACTTGCTTTATCTTACATCATCACATTGGAATAATTTTAAAAGTTGAAAGTATTTTCATTTTATTACTATCATAACATAGTTGGGTCGATTTAAGGCAACCAATATTCTTCTCATGCTAGGTATGCAATGTTGGAAACCTATACAAATTTAATTAAGTACAATTAAATTCTACCATTGCAATCATTCGTATAATTATGATAGATCCAAATAGATGATTAATGAAAGAAAATAGGTGTCAACAAGAAGCCTCACAACTCCTTCAACTTAAGGACTTCATAGAGCTATTCATTCTTCTCTGGTGAGTAGATTTAGAATAATCACATTTTTTTTGAACTATGATGTAGTGACCTTGTGAATTTAAGGATTTCATCACGCCTTAGTAAATTTGTGAATAAATTTTTTCGAGTGTTTGCACTAAGAATTATTTTCATGTGATTTTTTATTTATGTACCTTTCCTCTCTCTAGATTTGGATACCAAATACCTTAGGTATATCTCTTCTCAAACTTAACCATTCTCCTATCAAATTGGTAGGGACTACCACTTCTTGATAAACCTTTCTCAAATTCAGCGAAGAAGAAGACCATGGCCAACAAAATTATGAGGATTAATCGATCCACTTTTCCTGATTGAACTGATATAAAACTTATAGGGGAACAATTAGTAGAGCTTATAAATATTGGTAGGAGCATGGGATCATAATAAATATCATTCAGTGGATTAAGAGGGTGAACTAAATCAATCTAAAATTCTAGTGAAACATAAATTAAGTTGTTTAGGAAGGGAAAGGTTTGCAGTCATTTATTTTTATTTTTTTTTGTCTTACCTTGATGTAACCAAGTAATATGATACTGAATTTTACATGATTTATTATTTTCAAATTTATTGGCACGAAAAATCATGTTTTGTATATCAGCCTATGAAATAAGCTATGGTTGAAGTATTTAATTTTGGTTTTGTTTTCTTTTTCCTTTGTGTTTACTAAGTAATGGGATATTGAATTTTACAAGTTTTTTTTTAAATGTTTTTGAATGAGATTATACACTTTGATTACTCTAGCTATAAAATTGTAATATTTTTTTTTATGACACCATTTTTTGGATACTATGGGTGTTTCAATTTTCTATTATTGATTCTATGAATTTGATTTTCCTCTCATGTATATATGCAAAATAGTGAAACATGAAATAAACTTTTTATTTTTTTAATGAGGATGCAACGTTAAGCTTTTCATTCCATATGAATAAATTTTATGTATGCTTATAAAAAAATTATGTTAGAATTTTATGAAATTAACTCATAAAAATGTATTGTGATGATGCCATTTTGCTCGAATCAATTTGGAGTATGCACATATTTTAAATGATTTTCCAACATATCTCTATGTGACATGGAAAAGTCATCAAAAGTGTTCCAAAGGAGGAGGCAAGAAGTATTTTGGTTAAAAATTATCTACCAGAGTTTTTTGGGGGTATTGTGGACACTCAATAGGAACAACAGAAAACAACTAAGAGTAGAGAGAAAAATACTTAAGAGGGGCAAGGTTATTCCTTTCCCACATAGCTTGAGTAACTTGCCTCCCATTAAGAAAGATAAATAGTTGAGCTATAATATGCATGTGTTCATTCATTATCCACAACACTTGAGTAACTCGCCTCCCATTAAGAAGGATAAATAGTTGGGCTATAATCTACGTGTGTTGATATGGTTTTTTTTATCAAGCAAGGGAAATTTTAATTACAAGGATAATTATACCCTTATCTCTAAAATAAATGTTAACCAACTCTTGATCTTCTTTTTAATGTTGGCAGTTATCCATGTGCCATTATTTGACCTAATTATTGCCTTAAGAAGAGAAAAAGTAAGTAGAAATGGAAACTAATTATTCTCTCCTATATATAAATGGTGTTTCAAAGTCATCTTTTTTATATGTATTCCAATGGCCTCTTATTTAAAATATGAATTGTAAGTGTTATCATGCCTAGATGAAATGTTCGAGAGCATGGGAAAATGAGATAGAAACATTGTATTATCAAATTTCACATGCTGATTTAATTTTATTATCCTTCCCCAAGTGAATTACACCAACAATAAGTTGTCTAAAATTAGAAGCATAAAGCATCTTGATAAATATACAAATTTTAACTTGGGCATCCTATGTTATAATTTCAAGCAGCATTTTAACTCGGGCGTCCTCTAATTTTTACACTAACCCATCAAAATTAGTTTGTAAGAAATCATTTAAGTGTCTGGAGAAGAACTCTAAAATAATTTAGGGACTTATATCTTATTTTTAGCATTCAATTTTTTTGTAACCCAAAAATACTTATTTCTATTTATCTTATTTTTCAATTATTTATTGTGAAAAGTATCATTTACAAAGTTATGACAAGGTAATTTCAAGCTTGATAAAAAATAAAATTGTATTATTGTTTGTGTTTTTCTACATTCTCCTCATTGTTTTTTTCTAGTTTTTGTTATGAATTTTTTCATGAGTCCATGTGTCGGTAAAACTTATGTGGTTA
The DNA here is from genome assembly GCA_034641835.2 of Pinus albicaulis. Classification (NCBI taxonomy): domain Eukaryota; kingdom Viridiplantae; phylum Streptophyta; class Pinopsida; order Pinales; family Pinaceae; genus Pinus; species Pinus albicaulis. The sequence continues at coordinate 634,505,621 of CM076583.1, read as the reverse complement.
CATCATTCTAAAATGTAAATTTTTTTCCACAAGCTTCTTTCTATGAAGGAAGGTTTTGCATTACCGAAAAAAAAGCTGAATAATATTATAAATGTACTTGTATTTGTGAGGATGTTTAGTAATATATAATATGAATTTTTATGGTTGGTGGATTCATACCACACTAATACTTTAGATTTACGAGTGTAAACTTGAGGAGTTTATTTTATATCATTTCTATGAGATCTGATGTCAATTTCTAATGCTTTAGGAAGAGCCTGTTGTGTATCAAATAAAGAAAAACATTTTTTTTGAACAATAGAACCATCTTTTGTTTATTTTGAAAAATAGAACTATATTTTTCTCAATGGAAGATCAAGATTTGTATTCTACATCTATTGAAGTTGGAGAGTCTAGATATTCCCTATTCCACAACAAAAAATCACATCAAATAAAAAAATGGTAGGTTGCAACTTATAGTGATATTCATAATTGTTTATGTGACTGAAAACCTGACTCTAAACTTTAAATATTTTCAATTAAATATAGGTTATGTGGTTAGATGACATCATTATGTGGCTAGATTCCATCATTTGGGCTGCTCACGGTGGCCATGAATATGGTTTTCAAAACAAGGTTGTGGGTAGCGGAATGGAAGGGAAAATGTAGGAGGCTCAAAGCCACGAATGAAAATGATGAAATGGGTACTTATCTGAAGCTATAGCCCTCCTTGCATATAGTACATACACTCATGCATTTACCATTAAAAAACTATCATGTGAAAGAGTGGAAAATATTAGTGAACCAAATTCTATTTAAATTAAGCTAGAAATCACCTAAAACATAAATACAACCTCTAATCTAAAACAAGTTCATGATAAACAGAATGGACACAACTTTATCATTTACAAGAAACCATAAAATAAATATTTTTGGACTGTGGTTGGATACCTTTCTCCTCAAGCTCCAGTGGAAGAGGTGAGAGAGAAGGAGATTGCCAACACATTTTTGATGGTCTTCTAATGCTACTAGAATGCAATGAAATCAACTAAAATAATGAAGAGTTAAGGAAGCATAAAGATATACTATATATAATGTATCCCATGGATTGGGCCCTATCCCTTCATTCCTCTAAAATCAAATTTGTGAAAGGAAAACCAACTTCTCATTCTCATTTCATAACAAGTATCTTATATGAAAATGATAGTAAAACATATCTTTAATCCAGATTCAAGAGATATCTAGCTGCCTATAAAAATCCAATCCTAATGAGCTCTCTTGCGTTATTATTTATACTAATGGGTGACTACCAAAAACTCCCTAAAAATAATAAAATTGTCTCCTTGATCCTCCAGACGTGTGGAGCTTAAATCCCTCTTAACATTCACTTGCTCAGATGCCTGTGACTTCGAACTGTTTGATTAGGAACTTACGTGATTTTGGGTTGATTCTGGAATCTTAAAAGGTGGAAAACTTTCCCATATTTTCTCCTTCATGTCTACTTTGTTCCAACACATAGAATTGGACTCAAAAATAGATTTATTTCATGCAATTAATCCATGTTAATATTCAAGTCATGACAAACTTCTTACACCTTTCTCACTAAGAAAAATATTACAAAATGTAATCAAATGTGTGTGTAAGAGAGAAAGAGAGACTTAATAAGCTAAGATAAAGTGCATAAGTCACACTCATCCAATATTGGGAGAGTTGAGCTTGCGCACATCCTAATACAGGAGAGGTGAGATAATCCATGAGCACACTTGAAACATTAAAAACCACTCAAAAAACTAAAATAAAACATCCAAATGAAAAATAAAAAACCATTAATGAAAATAACAGGGAAAGATATCTTACCTGGATCAGATAATACTCATAATGGTGTGTCAGATCGATCACAATATTCTCTTAAAGATTTGGGAGAAAATGCACACTCATGTGCTATGAAATGGTGAAAAACAAAATGGTCAAAATTTATTTACTTTTTGACCTTTTATGAGCAATTTAGGCCTATTAAAATAACAATTTTTGCCTATAGCCTTAAAAATTAAAATATCCTAATTGTTATTCACTATCTTTGATCGGTTATTATGATTTTGAGACTAGGTGTACAGATTACAGGATTCATTTTTGAAAATAGATCATTTTGGTGACTAATATACTTTTATCTTTTTTTCGAGTTCCTTAAACTTACAAAAAAGAAAAATTTTGGAGTTATCTTTAAACTTTTTTCCTGACTTTAAAAACATCAAAATATTGTTCAGTACACTTGTTTCTTTCCCACTCGTAAAAGTAAATCGAAGAACATCTACTTGATATAATTTTACCCCTTTTACGGACCAACTACACTAGTTACAAAGAAGGTATAATTTAGTCGATCATGGCTAAAAGAGTTATCTCCTACATTATTTTATCCCTTTTTAGGCTTGAGATACTAAATTTACAAAAAAGTACCTGTTGGATTTTACTAAAGTTTTTCTACTGACTCCCTAAATGTGAAAATAACTGAGCTGGACTTTATTTAGGCTCGTTAAAACTTTACATTGAAATAATTGCATGAGTTTTATTTTTTCCTCTTCTTAAACATTTAAAATATGAGTAGGAGTTGAGTTATCACTATATTGGACTCATAAATTAAACAATATAGATGTTGTCAATCATGATGAAACGAAACCACTCCTTCCTAGGGTTCATTAAAAATACTCATCCAAAGGATGAGCTTATAGGAGTAGCATATGTTATCCTCCTCAAGGTTGTATAAAAATAAATAGGTAATTATGAGTAATGGTTGGGGGAAATGGGAAAGAAATACTTATTTGTGTATTGTGAAAAGGAAATATGTCGCTCTTGAACATGGAATTTTGTCACTTTTGTGTCTGGGTTGGGAAATCCATTTCCCTGTTATTTGAGCATGCCTCAATGAAAGTCTTGATAATGGTTATTTGATTCAAATGTTTCCAATTCTAGACGTCATGTTTCCAATATGTTCAAGAGATGTACAACCTTAGTCATATTTATCTAGCAAATCATAGCCTTCAACCATGCCGACTATCCCTGATCAACCTTGAATGACTCCAAATTTTTTCTTCAAAACTTGACATAAGTTTCATGTCATGGGCCCTCCTGTGACATATTTCTTCCTCTATACTTCATCTTATTATCTAGGATGTTGATTTAGAAACATCCCTTAATACTTGGGAGCCTACATGCCTAAATGGCAGGTTTCGTTCTTTCGACAATAGGTTTTCATTATTGGACTTTTATAAGACCATTTGATGGGCGTGTGACTTCAAGACATCTATTCACACTTGATAGATTTTACTGAACTATGTTCAGAACCTTTGTTATTATTGGTGGTTTCTCTCTCACCTATTAATGGTTCACATCATTGGCTGATAATCAGGTGGTTTCAACCATATTCAACTTCGAGACATTCATTCACATGGTTAGATTCATACTATGGATCGATAGAGATGAATACCAAGACCCTAGATCTAGTTTCATCCATCCATACTAAGTCTATTATTGACATGGATCTTTCTACGTTTCCATACTTGTTCTTTAAGACACTCGTACTCTGATTATGGGAATGCCTACATCAGTGATGATTATATCAAGATATTGTATTTTAATCCTTGATTTTTTGCTTTAGGTCTCCAACTAGTTGGTCTCTAATACAAACTTTTGCATGGTAAAATGCATGAGTCCTCAGACTCCTTTTTCTACTTTTCATTTTTGGTGAAAATCAGTTAGACGTCATTTTGGGACCATTAGAAAAATGACTACAAATATGGATTTCTCATTATCCAATGAACTCTTGCAAGCAATACCCTACAATAATGGAAGAAAAAACATTATGTGAATAACAATAATCTTGGAATACATTTCTTAAAAAGATATCTTCAAGCACGATATCACTTTTTCTAGCCATTACTTGCACAAACACGGTAATTACCATTATTGCATGTGAAATCATATGCCATGTTTTCCATTAGAAAATTCAATAACATTTTAACTTAGATAAAAATAAAAATAAAATTTTATAAGTCTTGTTGAGGAATATTATAAATATAAGAAGGACTCGAGCCTCTACCGATATGAGCCTCATCCCATGGTTCATGAATATATTCCCTCTAATTTTGGAACCTTAATCCCCTTCTTTGTGGATCTGATTCTTAGAAATAGGATCTCTAACCCTCTCCTATTGGCTTATAAATTCGGCAGAGACCAACGTGGAAGGGGTTTAATTCTAATGTAAACTTATGTTGTAAATTTGAGGCTAGAACCTTGTCACTTAAGGGAGGATTAGAGACTTCTAGAAGGATATTTTTCAACATCGAGGCTAGGTTCTATCCCTCCCTTTCATTGAATTATAATACAAAAGAGTATTTATTTCTCACTATATTGTCTATTGGATCTGATATATTGAATGTTTACTTTCATTGTCCATTGTTTATTATATTAGGTATTGGTCTCCTTGATCAATAGTATAGGTTGTATTGAATCATTTATATATCATGTGCCTTAGATCTTTTGTTTTTTAGTCTATTTGTAGGTATATATTTTCAACATTGGAAAACTGCATCAAACCATGGAAAGTATCTTCATCAAGAATTTTGGTTGAAAGATATGGATTTCATACTTCATTATGCCTACTTATGATTCAATAGAAATGACACAGGGAAATATTTACAAGTTTTTTTGTTTGTTACTAGATTCAGCCATTGAATCTAGGGAGATCTTGAATCGTACGCAAGACAATGTTTTTTATCCTAATAAGTGTTTTCCTCAAAAGGAATTTTTGGTATGGGAAATCGATAGCCCTTCAAGATAAAAAAATAATATTAATTATATATCAGATGCTCAACTAGAAATCACATCAACTCACTGTAATTCACCTAAGTGGAGTTAGTCGTATATGAAAATGCACTATAATGTTATACAATAATTAGAAAATAGAAAAAATCTAAACCTTATGATGAAGAAGGGGTGTTAATACTTCAGTAAAAACAAGGAAAAATGGTTCATATCCTTTATAGAAATTCAATGTTGCATGGGAAAGAAATCATGAAAAAGAGTAGAGAGACAACAAAGCAAAGGAGAAAAAACGTTTTGTGGGATATTATAACAAACTAGAGTGTCTCATAACTCTACAATAACTAATGCTCTCTATAATTTTTCCTTTTGCTCTCACCTTTTTAAGAAGAAAGGTATACAACTTCATATTCTTGTTTGGGTTTCACATACTTGGTTTCTTAGGGTAACTCTAATTTTTATGGTGTTTCATTACAATTGTAGTTCCACCCATACTTTTCAATAGTTAAAATAAATGTTATGATGCATTTATTTTCCTATTAAATAACTATAAATAGAAAGACAATAGAGACACAATAAAACATAGGTTCAATATAGTAGATCTAAATTTACAATATGTTTTAGAAAAATGAAGCATTAAATATAACAGGATATTTATATAATATATTGATATCATATAGATTCCTATAGGTACTTGTATAGCTGAATGAGATATATGGTGATGTGGCTCAAAATTTTTAAATCTAACGAAATTTGTTGTATAATTATATTATTTTCACTTTTATCTATCTACTATCTCAGAGTATCTAACTAGAGGGGGATCACAAAATTTTTGTGGTGGGGGCGAATAAGAAGAGGGAAATATGACTTTCCTAATTAAAGGATCCTAAAATAAATAATAAATAATACAAACTAAATTTAATAAACCAGCCTAGATCCATCTTAACTCTGGGTCTATCAAGCATCGAGAGGGATCAAATATATAGAGGTACAAACCTCTTTTTTAAGTGCAAAACTTGAGTAAAGGTTTTCACCTCGATATATTTGACCCATTTTAGCACTCGATATATCGAGAATGAATAAGGATCTAGGTTGGTTTTAGTCATGGGCGGCCAAGGAAAAACTATCGAAAAAACTATTATTTTTATCAATGATATGTAAATACAGATATTATTAATATAAGCATTTTAGATATGCTAAATATATCTTAGATTTATCTAATCATTTTAAATTTAAATTTTCATAATTACCTCAATTTCTTAAGATGTTAAATATTGTAAAATAACTGTAATCATGAAAAATGATGAAATAATAATTTTGAATGCAAAGTGACAATGTAATAATGTTGAATGATAGATATTGTGAGTAATAAGAATGTAGTCGATTACAAATATTCTTCATTGTGATCAATCTAAAACTATTATCTTCTACTATTTGTATTGTCATCCTTGTTAGTTTTTTCATCTTTTCATATCGATTATATGAAAAGGATAGATTAAATCTTTAACTATTTAAATATTTAGCATTAGTTGTTGTAGTAAACAAAATACCTTGTCTCTCTTGATCCCTAATATTAATAGGCTTAATTACGATAAGGCAAAAATAAATGTACATTGTCAATAATTTTTTGTGCTCACACTAAAATCAATGCACACTATTAATACAATTACTTTGAAATTAACGTAACATCATACATCCAATTACATAAAATCATAAATCAATATATACACTAAAATCAATGTATCTAACGCAATAAATCAAATAAGATTAGAAAACAACATCTAAACTCAATAAATGCATCTAATGCAAGTAATCGAATAGGATTAGAAATCAATGTATATACTCAAATCAATTCATCTAGTGCAAGTAAGAAAATAGCATTAGAAGCCAACATCTACACTAAAATCAGTGTATCTAATGCAAGAAATCAAATGGGATTGGAAATAACCATGTACACTAAAATCTGCATTTAGTGCAAGCAATCAAATATGATTAGAAATCATATACATTGAAATCAATCTATTTAGTGCAAACCGACAAATATAATTTGAAATCAACATCTACATTGAAATTAATGCATCTAGTGAAAGAAATAAAAAATGATTAGAAATCACCATCTGCAATAGAATCAATTCATTTAGTGAAAGAAATAAAATAGGGTTAGAAATCATCTAAATTTAAATCAATGCATCTAGTAAAAGTAATCAAATATCATTAGAAATAAACATGTACACTAAAATCTATGCATATAATGCAAGAAATCAAATAGGATTAGAAATCACCATCTACACTGAAATCAATGCATCTAATGAAAGAAATATTCTTCCCTTTATATCCCCTCCATCTATATCTATATATCCATGCATATCTCCTTCTTTGTCTCTTTATATCACCCCCCCAACAGACACACTCTCTCCCTCCATATCTATAAATATTTGTGTCCCTCCATCCCTATCTCTATCTCTATCTTCTTTCTCTTCACCTTTCATGTATATATCTATTTCCCTTTTTATCTCTATAACCCCAAAACATACACTCTCTTTCTCCAATAGATCTATCTATCACTCACTCCTCCTCCCCCCACACCCCCCCCCCCCCTCTCTCTCCCACTTCCCTCCCTTTCATAAGCTTCTATCACTCTTACCTCTTGTTCTCCTCTCCCCCTCTCTCTATTTCATCAATTTAAGGAATTAACAAATTTTTCTTAAATTTAGAATTTTTTTAGTGAAATAAATATATATCCTTAAAGCACACTAGTGGTTATTGAAAACCTTTAAGATATCAATATTATTTATAAACAACTTTTTATTCAGCACAAACTCATTCTATAGCAGAGTACGAAGATGATGTATGTGCTTTTTGGTGTAAGTTTTTCGGCTTCTCCGCTTGGAGTTGTAAGTTTTTCGACTTGTTCGTCATTCAAGTTGACATGTGCACTTTAAAAATAAAATAAAAACTATGCTCTAAATAGAAAAATTATGTCAAGTACAAAAAATTGAATATGTTGTTAACTATTAAATAAACCATTTGAAAATCTATGTTAACTAATTAATGTCCATATCAACTTTTAATATATTTATATATAAATCAAATTTGTTAAAATAATTTTGGTTTATGTCAATTAGGTATATATTATATACATTTTGAGTGGTCCTAATGGTTAAGAGCTTGTGTTCCCTCCTAAGAGGTCACAGGTTCAGAACCAGAGGGGGGTAGAGTATGTATGCCTTCATAGGGCGGTAAAGTATGTATTCCTTCATAGACTTAATAGTCAAATCATTGTCTGTAGGTGGGTCCCTTGTCCCACAAACAAGGGGATCTCATACACCAATTTGGTGTCTGGCTTGGCTGTGACCTTCAAATTGGATAATAATAATAATAATATCATTTTTTAAAAATTAGTTATATATCATCAAAAAATTAAGTTTTTATAGTTAAAACATTTATTTGGTCCTACATATAATATAGATAGTATTCAAAAATACGATTTAAACAAGGAAAAATAACACATTGTATTTCACACTCTAAAGAAGTTTACACTTGAAGAAATTTACTTAATATGGATCTATGCTCTTATTTTATGGTTCATCTTACATGTAAGAAATTTTTTGCTCGAGGGACAAAACATCACTCTCTTATCATCCCTAGAAAACATTCATGAGAGATAGGAGAAAGACATTTAAATTTGGAGGTTTATACCTTCTCTAACACTTCAACATAATTTTAGATGTTTCATACCAAACTATAGCATGTTTTTACATGTATTTTCTTGACCTATATTAGAAAACTTGAAGGTCTCATGGAAATTTACAAGTAAAATTTTATGTCTTTTTATGAAGTTAAACAAGTTGGAATAGCTCATAAATTAATCATTTAACTTACTTTTACAGCAATAAACAGATAAAATAATACCATAACATAAACACAAGACAGAAAAATGACAAAGGATTTCACCCATCTTGGGCTACATCTCCTAGTCCAAATTCCAATGTTGGGCCTCTTTCATTATGTGCTCAAAATATGTATTTACATAGATTTTTAATACCAATAATGCAACAATAATGTCTCCAATTTCTCCAGAATAGTAAAAAAATGCTAGATGAGATCTTTTTGCATTCAAATTGGTTAAAATATCACTAAGTTATCCTCAAGTTTAATTTTTCTTCTTTGCACCCACATGCAATGCATCCTGCAGTTTTCTCCAATTTCGACAACGTAGAACAAAGAGAATTATGTCGGAGAAGTACATATGAGATAATTTATTTCTTGGCTGCAAAATGAGGAGAAAATGTGTTGGTTTTGGTACTAGCTTTCCATGCAGAAAGGGATGGGAAAATAAACTAGCTTCGGTCAGCCCAATGGCCACCTATGAGCCTCCTAGGATTGATTCAGTACGATATTAACATCTAATGTTGGATGTAGCATTACATCCAAGAGAGAAAGCCTAAAATAAATTCAAAGTTTTTGTTGTTTGCAGATACAAATTTAGAATTACTTATGACCTTTCATGATAGCCACAACCATGTGGAGTGCATCCAATAAATTTTTAGACTTTTCCTTTATTCCTATGTAGTGTCCTCTAATTCTATTATTTTAATATTATTTTTAAAAATTAATTCAGAATCAATTCTTCTTTGATGATTTGATCAAATTAAACCTTAATACATACACATATTAAATGTTGAATATATATATATATATATATATATATATATATATATATATATATATATAATTTTGAAATTTTAAAAGTAAGGAATTAGAAAATTTATTCTTAAATTTTTTAATATTGATATATGGTTTAGATTTTACCAATTTTATGTCATCAATAAATATTCAAAAAAAGTAAATAAACTCAAAAACAATAAGACATCACTATATACATAAATTGATTGATTTCGGTTTATAATTGTTTACATTGATTACAATCGACTTAGGTTCACTTGCAGTTATATCATTTTTTACATGTTTTCTATTAAATTCTATGCCATGATTTGTTGGTGATATCTTTGTATCACATAAACATTGATTTATTCTAGGGATTGAAAAAAAGCAAGGTCTATTGTTGAGCAACAAGTCCCTAGCGATGTTTTTTGTAGCTCGATAAGAAAGGGAAAAAGAAGGTTGGTGTTCTTCTTATTGGGATTAGATAAATAATGTCAAAAAGGTAAAGGAAGACAACTCCGAAGTAGCATCTAGTAGTTCGTCTTACTAGATTAGATTAAATTTGTTTAAAGGTAATTGAAGACAACCTTGAACAAGCATCTGCTAGTTGTTAGATAGGAAGGTAAGAAATAATACTGTGTCTAACAACTCTACTTACCCAAAAAAAAATTATATTTATATCACTAAACTTCCTTTCTGCCCTTTGCTTAGTTTATTTTCATCACAATACATCCTTGTAGAGATTATCATTGAAGGATTTTACTTCTGTACTTTGTATTTTTATTATGCAATATTTGTATTCATACCTATGAATACCATTGAAGATATGTGTTCCCTTAGTTTATGAAGGATTTCTCCTTACCTATATGGCATGCTTACATTTATTTCAACATGTATTAATGTATGCATTTTTAATAGTTTCACATCCTAATAAAATAATTCAATTATGTATTTTATATCTAGAGCTCCCCACAGCTCTATATATAAAATATAATTTTTTTAACTTTAACTAATATTAAAGTTTCTCTCTAATGATAAATATATCCACACACCATGCTTATGTTAATGATAATTAAGGTAATGTATATTGGATAACATATAAACAAATAGTTTTCTATATATGTTTGTAAGTGTTCGAATTATATGTAAAAAAATAGATTAATGGATGTTTCATTCCTCGGTACATTTTCCATAAACCTGTTACATATATTTTTACAGAGTAAGATGCATTAGTATGGTCTGAATTAATTTGTTTATATATTATGGAAATTAATATTCCAACGTTTCCATTGGACTTATATCGAACTATATAATTTCATTTACCCAGTGTATGGCCTTCACGTGAACTCAATGGTGACAGGAAGTTCTATGGAAAATAGGATGTTATGGGAATTCAAGTAAAGCATGATTTTAATTTTATTATTTGATATTTACCTAATGTATATTTGGATAAGATCTCCACGCATTTAAATGGCGGTAGATCTTCACCGTAATACAATTTATTGTTTCTTCTTTCGATTTGATAACTCATTTAATCTGAGTACTTATGGCCTCTGTTATCCACATGGGCATATTCAATTCTTTGGTACAGTTGTAAGTGTAACAACTCCACTTACCCAAAAAAAAAAATTGATTTATATCATTAATACTACTTTGTCATTACTGACTTTACTACCTTTCGTCATATTGCGATGTTTCCCATTTCACTTTCAACATTGACTGTCCTTGATGACATTTCTTCAAGTGCTTAATTTTGTTATGATAGTAATTTTATTTTATCATTAATTTATTTCCTCATAATCTTAAGAATATTCTAGAATTGTTGTTAAAATAACAACTTTCCTTTTTATCTTACAATATTTACCTATATTCTAAGATTATACTTGTCCTCAACCCCTCTAACAAATTTATATATACTCTTATCTAATTATTCCACTTATAACCCATTGTTTAACCCTTTTGAAAATAATGAGAGTTAATACTAAATCTACTTATCCATACATGGACTTATAGTATTGGATTCAACCTTTACTTATACCACATAATTAATATAATAAAATACACATAAGGTTGATTATAGATTTCATATGACCTTCTCATATCCTACTAACTCCACTTTAGAGTATTTTTCGAATTCCATCTTTGCTTTCCCACTTAGCCTAACTTTGAAGGACGTTATCTGTATACACGTAATAATGTTCCACTTAATTGGAAATTCTTGGTTGTAATCATAATCGTATATGAAGATCCCATCGTATATATCATCAGTTACTCTATAAATTTTTCTTTTTTCTAAATAATTCCAAGTTCTATTAGTGTAACAAAAGAGTACAAGGAGGCTTATGCCTCTGTAGTGCTAGCCATGTTCTTGGCATAATTCAACATGAAAAACAAGAAAATTGACTGCCTAGAAGTGGGAAACCAATCCGCTCAAGAGTTTAGTCGCTGCCCATGCAAGGGAAACCATAAAAACATAGAGTGAAAGTGCATCTTTTACAATATTCAAAGTGAAAATGCAACTTCATAGAAACTTAGACGCAGGCCTTGAAATTGGCACTTGAAACTTAGACGTCGGCTTTGCAATAGTCAAAGCAAAAACGCAACACTTGGAACTTGAAATTGAACAACTAACAGAACTTGATTGCCTAAATATCATTGGGAATGTGGGTGTTCTTCGACAATAAAACATTTGTATTCGTCGATATCCTCCTCCTCAGCATGCTTTACCGCGATATCATCCTCAACTTTCATTGAAGTGTTGATGTGGTCGTGTTCCTATTCGTCTCTGTTGCTGTTGTCTTTGTTCCTGCATCGGATTCTTGAAAGGGGCACGCCCTGACCATCAACATTATTTTGCAACTCAGTGCTGGGTGGTTCCTCTTTGAAGGAGACCATGATGGTTGCAATGATACTGGAGTAGCCAACATTCCTGGCGTGACCACGACCACTACAAGTAGTCGGGTAATGGCCCAGAGAATTGTCTAGCGATGGAGAGGAGTCAGAGGAGGACAAGGGTGATGACTACACAATTTTTCCATGGCTGTTGCCTCTACGGCATTCCATTCATTGGCGAAGACGAGGCATGCTGACTCTGTGAGAATTTTACATTGACGCAGAGAGGGTCAAGGTAATAGAGGCCCAAGGGTTTGAGGAAAACTGCAAATTGTAGAGTGGTCTAGGCGAGAAATGGATGCTAGACACTAGTTCAATACAACAAAGGAGATGGCATCGTCTTCTCATCGTCGTGTGCGAGCTCAAATTTGCAACACCGTGAGGAAAAATGCAGGTTAATGGCATAGGGGTGAATGAGGAATTTCTTGGAGTGACCATGGTGAGGAGAAGAATCAAAACATCAACAGGGGAGCATCGACCGAAGAGGAACATTAATGCGCTCCAAATAATGATGGTGGAGGCAATAAATATAGGTTGTGTGATTTTATGGGTGCCCATGTGGCTATGCCACTTGCTGGCCCATAACTCCATCAACTTTCTTGGCTCATTAAACCTGATTGACACCCGCATCCGAGAGTTTTGTGTCTTTGTGCACCAGATCAGCACATGCCCATAAAAGGGAGTTATCATTGGGAATGATAAGGGATTCTAATTATAGAACCTGATCACTATCCACCCCCTTATTTTCCAAGAGATCAGCCACTTTCTTTCGTTCTCTTTTGACATGGTTGAAGGTAATAGCTCTATTGTTTCTTAGCCAGTGTTCAATAAGTTCTAGATAATCTGCCATTCTCCAGCTATTGGCTACTTTGGAGGTAGGGGATCCCAGAAGAAGTTGGTTTGCCATATTAATGAATATTTGAGAGTCCCCTCCAATTACAACTGGTTGGAAATTATGCTGTTGAGCTAGACAGAGTCCTTGCTAGAGTCCTTCCAGTTTGGAAGAATTGTTAGTGTTGCATCCAATTGATCCAGAAAATATCAGAAGAGGATTACCCCTGTAGTCTTGGAATGTGCCTCCATATCTTGCTTTGTCAGGGTTTCCTTTAGAGGCCCCATAGAAATTTAACTTTATCATACCCTCAGGAGGGGTATGCCAATGACTGGGAGAGATCGGGGTATTGGAGGAGGAGCTGTGAAGATTATAGACCTGGGTAATTAGGAGATGCCAATTTTCCCAGATGTTCTGTTCCAGAGGTTGCGTTGGGAAGTCATCTTCCTAGCAACTTTGGAGAGATAAGGTTTCTTGAATGTTGTGACAGAAGTTCCACCATATGATTTCCAAAGATGTGCATTGATTCTTGAAAATTCTCTTATTCCTTTCCTTCCAAACTGTCCAGAGAAGTAGACCTGAGAGCAGTCTCCAAGGTGAATTTAGAAACCTCCTATTGTAAGGATCCAAGGCCCAATTTTGGATTGTGTTGTTTATATCCCCTGAAATTCTACAACTCCTTTGACATTTGAAGCTTATTTTTTCCCATAATTTATTTGACAGATTGCACGAATCCATGAGGTGAGGGATGGTTTCGTCATGCTGGTTGGAATTGGGACATCGTGAAGGTCCAGTAAATCCTCTTTCGATTAGATTGTCCCATGTGAGGATTATTTTGTGGCAGAGTAACCATTAAAAATTAGAGACTTTCAGCCAAAGCCTTGGAGACCATATGCGGTCCCAGAGAGGGTCTTTAGGGTCGGGAGAATGAAGCATCAGAGTGTATGCCTCCTTGGTAGTAAACATCCCACGGAGAGTGTATCCCCATCTGAGAATATCCTTTTTTCCAAAGTATCTGATTTTTCATTTTTTGAGTTATATTTCTATTCCTTTGTGTAGATCCGTCAGTTGTGCTACTTGTTTCCATTGCTGATATCCCTGGTTGACTGAAGGAAACCAATGCTGATTAACATTTTAATCCAAGTGAATTTCCCAATCTGCTAGTATCTGAGAACTGAGAATGTTTATTAATTTGGGACTTTGCTGCCAGGAATCGACCTAAAATATTTCAGTATTTCCATCTCTAATCTCCCAAAAGTTGTGTTGTTGGATCATAGGTCAGTGTTGTTTGCATGCATTCCAAATTAAGGATCCCATTTCAATATTTTTTAGTCTGATAAGCTCCTCTAAGGGATGATTTTTTGCATATTTAGCTGTCCAAATTTTGGCTCAGGGCGTATGCAGAGTAGATAGACATTTCCACCAGATCCTCGCTCCCATTACTGCATTACTATGATGAATATCTCTCAGTCCTAAACCACCATCCTTTTTTGGAGTGCAAAATGTTGTCCATTTTATTAAATCCCATTTGCGATTTTGCCTTGAAGAGCCCCATAGAAAGTTGCGTTGAATATTTTTTATCCATTTGAGTACCCAGTTGGGTGCTGCCGGAATAGATAATAGATATAGAGGCATAGATTGTAACACTGATTTGACTAGAATTAGCCTACTTTCCATATTGAGAGCTCTGCAAGTCCATGAGGAAAGTCGGGCTTCAAGTTTTTCTAGGAGCATTTTCCAAGAAGCATGTTTAGTTGCAGAATAAATCAACAGAGCTCCCAAATACTTAGAGGGAAGAGATGCAATAGAGAATCCCAAAATTCTGGCTATATTAGTTTGGGTGATGGTGGGAGTGTTAAAAAATAAGATTTAATATTTAGCAGTATTGACTGTGGTGCCAGAGGCTTCAGAGAATGTATCAAGCAAGGATTTGAGCGAGTAAGCTTCTTGGACCGAAGGATGTAAAAACATCATGTTATCATCCATGAATTTTTGATTCCTGAATGTAGGGGAGCCATGAACATAGATGCCATGAATATGCTGGGAAAGACAAGTGTGTTGGATGAGACGACCTAAACCTTCTACCATGAGGAAAAAAAGGAAGGGAGAGAGGGTGTCGCCTTGACGAATACCTCTGGAGGGGGAAAAAGGATGAGAGGAAACGCCATTAGCAAGTATAGAAAATAAGGTGGAGGAAATGAGATTCATGACCCATCTAACCTAGGTAGGACAAAAACCAAAAGTTGTAAGCATTTGTTTGATATATGCCCAACTTAACTTATCAAATGCTTTACAAATATCAATTTTGAAAAGCATTCCTACCTTTTTATCGTGCTTCAGAGAGTGAATGATTTTGTATGTGAGAATGATGCCATCAAGGATTTGATGTCCCTCCACATATCCAGATTTTTCAGGAGAAATAAGCAGGGGGAGCAGCGACTTGAGTTTGTTGGCGATGAATTTAGAGATGACTTTGTAGATGAAATTTCAGAGTGCTATGGGCCTGAATTTATTCGAAATACTTGGATGATATTCCTTTGGGATAATAGGAATGAAATTCACATTGAGAGAAGGAAGAAGCCAATTTAGGGTTCGATATTCTTCCACTACTTTGCAAACATCTTGTTTAATTAGATCCCAGAAGTGATGAAAAAAATTGGAGGTAAATCCATTAGGGCCACGGGCTTTCCCCTCCTTGAATTGAGCCATTGTTTATTAACCTTCATGAAGAGTTACCGGACGAAGGAGCATCTTATTGTGCTATGCTGTAATGATTTTGGGAATGTGTTGAATGATTTTGTTTATAGCTAGTTGTATGCTGGTTTGTGATTCTTGATGGACATGTTTAAAATCATTGAGAAGCTCTTGTTCTATGTCATTATGTTATTCTATCCTTTCTCCCTACTGATTTTGAAGCTGAGAAATTTTATTATGCATTCTTCGTTGGATAGTAGTGTGATGAAAGAACTTTTTATTCCTTTCCCCCACTTTTAGCCATCTTATTCTAGATTATTTCTTCCAGAGAATCTCCTCTTGATTTCGTCTTTCTTCTAACTGAGTGACAATGGCTTGTTCCTAAGTTGCTACAGTTTCAGTTCTTCCTTCAAGAATGATCTTCTGTTGAAGCTCTGCCATGATGTGTTCTAGAGATTTTTGAGCTTGGAAGATGTTTCAAAAGCTTGAGTGATTCCATTTCTTGATTTGTGTTTTGAGATTCTTAAGCCTTTGTTGAAATTGGTACATTTGGGATCCTTCAGTATGAGTAAAGTTTTCCCAAATAGTAGTGAACATATTTTTGAATTCTGGGTGAGGGAGCCAAAATGATTCAAATCCGTTGTGTAACTAGCTCCAAAAATAGAAGAAAAGAGATATTGATGCCTTAGAAATAAGCCACTTCGAGGGGGCAACCTCCAATACATTACATAAATGAAAAATTCTTGGATGATACAATTTACAAAACCTCCTTTCTATATATAGGAGTCCATGGGACCATAATGTAATCCTAGTGGGCCGCAGTGTAATCCTAGCTGACCTAACAATAATAATTTAAGAGCACAATAATAACAAAATGGGGGTTACAAGGGTACAATAATAACAATAAGGGGGTTACACTAACAACAATAAGGGACTATACTAGTAATATAGGGACCTAACACACCCCTCTCCTTCAAAAAAGTGTTGTCGTCAATGCTTGAGTAGCTCTGGGTGCTTCTGTATAAAATTCTCATCTTCCCATGTAGAATATTCAGTGGGTAAGTTCTTCCACTTGATGAGATACTCTGAAATTGATCTATTCTGTAGTTGTCGAGTTCTTTTTTCCGTGACCGCTTCAGGTTCCAATATGATTTTTCCTTCCTCATCAAGTTCTGGAAATATTGTTTGAACTGGAACATTTTCACCTATAACCTTCTTTAAGCATGAAACATGGAAAACTGGATGTACTAGCAAAGAAGCAGGAAGCTCCAATTGGTATGCCATAGTACCAATATTTTGCAACATCTTGTAAGGACCATAGTACTTTAATGATAATTTATTATCCTTCTTAGCTTGCTTGAGGGACATTTTTTTGTATGGTTGTAGCCGTAAAAATACCCAATCTCCTACATCAAAACTTTTGTTGCTACGATGTTGATCTGCCTATTGTTTCATTCGATTTTGTGCCAAATTCAGGTTATCCTTTAAGAGTTGGAGAACTTCTTGTTGATTCTCGATGTGATCTTCCATTGCTTGAACCAGTGAATTTTCCGTTAAAGATGATGTGATGGATGGTGGATGATATCCATAAAGTGCCATAAATGGGGTCATTTTTGCTGCAATATGGAAGGAAGTGTTATACCATCATTCAGTGAGAGGTAACCACTTGATGCATTGTGTTTGTTTATCAGATACAAAACAAACAAGATATCCTTCCAAACATTTATTTACTATCTCAGTTTGACCATCAGATTGAGGATGATAAGAGAGCTATGAGCTAATTGAGTACCCAGACAAGAAAATAACTCCGTCCAAAATTTTCCAGTAAAAATGGGATCTCTGTCACTCACAATAACCCTTGGGCTTCCATGTAGCTATTGAATTATGTCCATAAATGTAGTAGCAACTGTACTTGATTTAAATGGATGAGATAATGCACAAAAGTGTGCATACTTGGTATGTCTACCAACTACCACCATGATGACACTCTTTCCTTCAAACTTAGGTAAACCTATGATAAAATCCATTGAAATCTCCTCCCAACATTGACTTGGAATGGATAAAGGTTGTAGAAGTCCCAGGGTCTTAACTGTCTCAACTTTATTCTGTTGGAAAACCAAACATTCTGCCACAAATTTTTGAATATCAGATTTAAGGCCATCCCAAAAAAAATATTTCTTCACCCTGTGGTAAGTTTTTAAAAATCCTGAGTGTCCTCCTAAAGGAGAAGTGTGTAATTCCAAAAGAATATTTTGTTTTAGTTGGGAATTCTTACACAGATATAAGTGACCTTTATACCATAAGGAATCATTTTTCCAACTAAATGTATCAGATGTACTAGGATCTTGCTGCAACTTTTGAATGAGTGTCCATACATCTTTTTCCTTCTTCCATTCATCTCTTGCTTCAGTTATCTAATATGGTTGGATAATAAAAATGGCACAAAGCAATGCTTCCACCTCTTCATTCTTTATTGAGAGTGCATCTGCAACAACATAAGATTTCCCTTTTGGTAGATTATTTCAAAGTCATAACCCAACATCTTTGTTACCCATTTTTGTTGCTCTTCTGAAGATAGTCTTTGTTCCAAAAAGTGTTTAAGACTATCATGATTATTTTTTACCTTGAAGTGTCTTCCCATTAGGTAAGTTCACCATTTCTTTAGTGCATGCAGTATTGCTAACATTTCCTTCTCATAAATAGGTTTCTGTAAATACTTTCCTTTGATTGGACGACTTTCAAAAGCAATGGGTCTTCCTTCCTGCATTAAAACCGCACCAATTCCATTTTCTGAGGCATCACATTCCACAATAAATGTTTTTGTGAAGTCTGGCGTAGCTAAGACCGGTGCTAGGCACATTGCCTCTTTAAGATGTTCAAAGGCCTTAGTTGCTTCAGGAGTCCATGAAAATGCATCTTTCTTCAATAATGTTGTTAGAGGTGCTCCTATTCTCCCATAATTCTTAACAAACTTGCGATAATAGCCTGTTAACCCGAGAAATCCTCGCAACTGCTTTATTGTCTTGGGGACTTTCCATTCCTTAATGGCTTTAATTTTGTTAGGGTCTACTTTAACACCCTCGTGAGATATAATATGACCCAGATATTCCACCTCTTGTACTCCAAAGAAACATTTGGATGTTTTTGCATATAATTGTTTCTCCTACAATAGTTTGAGCACCATGTCAACATGTTCAACATGATCCTTCCAAGACCTACTGTAGATTAGTATATCATCAAAAAATACTAGCACAAATTTTCTAAGGAAGGGTTTGAAAATGGAATTCATCGACCCTTGAAATGTAGAAGGTGCATTGGTAAGGCCAAAAGGCATGACCAAAAATTCATAATGACCCTCATGAGTTCGAAATGCTATTTTGGAATATCTTCAATCTTCATTCTAATTTGATGATATCCTGAATGAAGATCCAACTTGGTAAAATAAATTGCTCCATGTAATTCATCCAATAATTCATCAATCATAGGAATGGGAAATTTATCTTTAATGGTGAGCTTATTGAGCTCCCTATAATCCGGACACATTCTCCATGATCCATCCTTCTTGTGTACCAATAATATAGGAGCAAATAAATAACTTTGACTAGGTTGAATTATACCTGCCTCTAACATTGCTGCAATCATACGTTCAATTTCGCTCTTTTGGACGTAAGGATATCTATAAGGCTTGATGTTTCGAGTAACACTTTCTGGAATCAAATGAATAGCATGATAATGATCGTGAATAGGTGGGAGTCCTTTGGGAGTTTCAAACACCTTGGAGTGATTGTCCAAGACTTGTTGGAAATCTGCAAAAATAGATGATTTTGATGTTGAAACTTCTAGTGAGCATAATTGTGCAATTACACCTCGTTTTTATTTCTTTAGAAGCTTTTTCATGACATTAAAGCTTATTATCCTTCCCGTCTTTCCCGCAATACCCCGTAATTCGACTTCCTTTCCTTCTGAAAAAAAATTTCAAGAAAAGTTCTTGAAAATTAAAAGCTATCGTCCCCAAAGATTGTAACCATTGTACTCCTAGTATAACATCAGCACCTCCCATAGGAATGGAAAGCATTGGACTATTCAATACATATTCCCCCATGCTTATCTTGATATTATGGAATTTTATAGAGCAATTTATAGTTCCTCCATTTTGCAACCCTCACTTGACATTCTGGTGTTGGGTATAGGAAAAAATTTAATTCCTTGGCTACCTTACAATGAATAAAATTATGGGTGCTACCTGAATCAATCAACACTATTACCTTTTTCTTCCTGATATGTCCTTCTATATTGAGAGTTTGAGGAGTGGTAATTCCTACCAATGCATTACACGATACAGTCAGATTCATTTCTTCCTCTTCTAGGGCTGGTTCATTGTGTATATCCTCTTCTTGTTCATTTTATTCTTCCTCTTCACAATCTATGTAAAATAATTTCTTGTCAGCACAATTATGACCTTTAGTGTATTTGCTATCACAATTGTAGCAAAGCCATTTTTCTCTTTTTTCTTCCAACTGCTATGGTGTCAACCTTGTAGGTTGTGGAAATCTAGGCGTAGCAACACTTCCTTATTTATAGAATAGAGTCGTAGGCTTCCTTGTCACCATAATTTTACATTCAAATTTTCTTTCCAACCTGAATGCCTTCTCCAATGAATCAGATTCCAAAACGCGAACTTCATGTTGGATGTTATCCTTTAAAGTGCCTATGAAGAGATCAATCTTGTGTTCCTCTGGAATATCAGTTACCCTTATATTCAATTTTTGGAAGTCCTCAATGTGCTTCCCCACAAAACCTTTTTGTTTGAGATTTATCAACTGGCTAAAGAAGGTGTTGCTCTTTGTATCCTCATAATGGGCTATCATTTCCTCCATAAAAATTGACCAAGTGACAATTTTTTTACAGGAGCAAAGTCATCGATACCATACAAATGTATTTTTTTCTAAATGTAAAGTTTCAATGCGTACCTTTTGTGTGTTTTTCACGTTATGGAGATCAAAATGTTTCTCCATATGTAGTATCCATGTTACAAGATCCTTTCCATCAAACTTCCTCATATCCATTTTTCTAATATGGTGGTTCTTCTCGCCAACATTAGAGTTTATGAAATCATGATTAAAATTTATTTTGTTATCATCATGAGGTTCTTCTACTATATTTTCACCATTAGGAAACATTTCTTGTATCAACTTTGTCAAACCTTCCATTTTTGCTTTTAGATCATTCTTCATGTTTTCCATGTTTTCTTTCATGTCATCCATATTAGCTTCCATGCCAGCTTCCATGCCATCCATCATAGCTTCCACACCTTTCTTCAAACCATCCATCTTTGCTTCCACGCATTTCTTCAAAACTTCCATTTCATTTTTTGTTGCTCTTTGTGAGAGAAAAATTTGGTGCACTTGCTCTTGTAATTTTGATAGATCATGTTGAAATTTTTCATCTTCACGAGTCATCGTAGAGCCTTCTAAATGCTTAATGGGTGTTGAATTATTTTTATGGGGAATATTTTAGAACCCAATACTAATATATATTCTACAATATTCCCTTGGAATCAATTCAAATTGATTCTTCAAACAAGACTTATGCAATTTGGAAAAAAAAAATACACAGCTTTTTCTCTCTTTTGAGAAGCTCGATATTGAAATTGGATTATCTCTGTGATTGTAGCACTTCAATAATTGAATTTTGGCGCCAACGTATCCCTCTAAATTATCTTTCAAATGCCATAGGTCTGACCTGATTTCGATTCTCCAAGACAAAGTTGTGTCCAATATCCCACAATGACCTAATTATGGACTAGTTGAGTAGAGGGAATTTGTACGACTTGCCATGTGTCACTGTTTCTTCCTTGGGCTCTGAAATTGATATCCAAGAAACTACAGTCCGTGTGATTGTGACAAATTTTTATAGCACTCCAATCCGATGCTCACAGAGAGAGAGTTATGAATATTTTCCCACGATCACCTCTTTGAGATGAAATTCAGGAGCTTGAAAAAGAACTACCTTCCATAGATCATATCTATGAAAATATTGCAAACCAAGCTTTGAAATGTTTTGATGATTTTCCTCAAGATTTTAGATTCACACCCTAAAAATTTCAGATTCTAAACCTTTAGCAAAAAAATTTATAGTGAAAATTCCACGATGACCTGTTTAGGGCAGCAAAACCCTAGAATCCAAAGCTCTGATACCAAATGTTGCGTAACCAGCTCCAAAAATAGAAGAAAAGAGATACCAATGCCTTATAAATAAGCCACTTCTAGGGGAAACATCCAATACATTACATAAATGAAAAATTCTTGGATGATACAATTTACAAAACCTCATTTCTATATATAGGAGTCCATGGGACCATAATGTAATCCTACTAGGCCACAATGTAATCCTAGCCAACCTAACAATAATAATTTAGGGGCACAATAATAACAAAATGGGGGTTACAAGGGTACAATAATAACAATAAGGGGGTTACACTAACAACAATAAGAGACTATACCAGCAATATGGAGACCTAACAAAATCAAAAGGGTCTTTTGGTGGAATCTCGAGGTCTCTGCCATTGAAGAGAAATGGGCCAATGATCTGAACTAGAGAAATGCAGGATTGAATATGTGATATATCCTCCTAAGTGGATGGCATTGTATGAAATGAGAAAATGATCCAGCCAGGATGAAATTTGTTTGGAACCTGACCATATATTATTCCATGTATATGTTCCAATAATGAACAGTAGGTAAATAAGCCAATTGTTTTAAATGAAATCCCTGAAGTGGTTACTTTCAATGTCCAGTTTAACTCTGCCTCCTTTTGTTTCCCCAAGTCTGGTAATCATATTGAAGTCCCCACCTGTGATCGATAGAGGATGTGCTCTGTTTGCATTGAGAGCTTCCATTGCGTTCAACAGTGCCATCTTGTTCATTGAGTCCTGAGGGAAATAAACATTGGAGAGGTGGCCATGTATATTGGTTCCTATGAGATGAAAAGTGGCTTGGATGAGGTAATGTGAGGCATGAATATTAGTGAGCAAAATAGCCTACGTGTCCCAAGAAATTGTGAGCCCTCCTAAAGCTCTAGAAGCATCAAATGAGACTGAGTAACATCCCAACCAAGCTCTAGAGAGAATAGAGCCAAGTGTATTGCTATTACATTTTGTTTCTTGCATGAAGATAATTTGTGGTATCTCATGCTATATCATGTTTTTTATCATTCGGTACTTCACACGGCTATTTAACCCTCTTAAATTCCATGAGGTGAGTTTCATGGATCACTATTGGGTAGCGACCTGTAGTACTTGGTTAACTTGGAATATCTTCTTGACTCCACCAGCATATCCCCAATGATGATGGTTCTTTGCAGATCTGACTTTCTTCCCTGTTTATTTGTGTCTTTTAGAAGTGTTTTCCTATCCCAATGACTACCTGGTTGTATGCCTAATGTTCTCCGCTGATGTGCATGCGAGAGCACCACCTCCATGCTTTCGAGCTGTCTAGTCAGTATTTTTTCATACTCTTTCTTTCTACAAGCTTGTTGAAGACCAAAGATGTCCAGGTCCCTTAGGTCAATGCTCTTTGGTTCCTCTTCCATATTAATAGGTTGAATGTTTTCTGGCATTGAGTCATTAGGATGGAGAGGGTCTCGTAAGAAGTTGTCTATATCCATTCCATTCAGTTGCCATAAGATCAGATCGATCTCCTTATTGATAGTAGGGACTGAAGTTTCCACTGCATGATCAACTTGTTAAGCATTTAGAGATGTTTGGGTATCAGCGGAAGGGGTACATGTGGAAGGCTTGGTAGATGGTTTAGCGGTTTTAGGAGGATCAGTATCAGACATAGACTGGTTCGCAAGAATATCAAAGCTGTTACTGGTGGAGGGAGTAGTGGAAGTGGAAGGGGGATTTTTGGGGGTGGATGAGGGTTTCTTATTGTACTTTGTATGGTTTGAGACTTTTGTAAATCCTTCGTAATCATACTTGTCTGTGCCAACATTAGAATTGGAGGATGCATTTAAAGAACAATCTCTAAATAGATGGCCATGAGCATGGAATTTTCTGTAGCGAAAGGGAACATGTTAATAGTCTATAGGTTGTATCCATTCAAAGTCATCATGATATGAACTTACCGAATCTGTGAGAGCTTTTTCCAAATGCATGTAGATGTAGATTCGAGCATATGAGGTGTATCTTCGGAGCTTAGTTTCCTCTGCAATCTTGATGAATTCGCCTAAGCCATTTCCTATGTCCTTTAGTGATTCTTCATCCTAGTATTTCAGAGGTAAAGAGTACATCCTGATCCAAACCGATGCCCAACTGAAGTCCTCTTTATCATGAGTGAATCTTTCAATCCAATCTCCCAGATACAGACTCGTTGAGTTGAAAAAATAGGGGCCGCTCTCTAAGATTCTATTTCTGTCTTCTATGCAGTTGAATATGGAATTGAGGAAACATTTTGGCCCTAACTGTAGGGTTACTTGTCATTTTGGTTTCCATTTGGAGGCAATCCATCCCTCCAAGGCCTTCTCAGTTGGCCAAAAGCCAACAAATTTTCCTATGAGTGCATGGTCGTTCATGAATTGGATTTGGGCGTTAATACGATGACTGGGAAGATCAATCTTGGGATGCTCTGCTGCAATGGGTTTGCAAGTAGCAGAGGTTACCTTTGGGATCTCCGTATTTTCATTAGAGTTCTTCCGCAGTCCTTGATGTAATGCTTTAGCTTCCTACTATTGTGTTGCTTTGCTCCCTACTGTTTGTTTTGTTGTGTCAAGCTTCGTTCATTCAGTCTCATTTTCTTTCGGTAGAGGAGTTTGGATGTCACTATTGCCGATAGGGGGAGGCCCAGCACCCCCCCCCTGGTGGGGTATTCATTGTGTAAGCTCAATCTGTAAAATGGTACCAGTGCCGAAGAGATCAGGATGCTACGAGGAATGCTGGCTGCGCCTGAACTTGCGTCGTTGTAGCGTTTGTCAGAAACCCTAGAGCGCCATTGTTCATGAGCTCCTAAATATGTTAGTTACTCTATAATTACTTAGAACATTGATCCTAATTAATAACTTGAACTTGTCACTTTTATTTTGATACCTTTGCTGGAATATTACGTTGATACACCTATTAAAATGTCATCCTTTAATAATTAATATATTAACCCAAGGTTAAATGTATTGAATTTATTCAATATTTATTTGGATTTGATTATATTGTATTTATAACTTGAGTACAAACTATTTATGAAATTTCTTTGTTTGATAACTTCACTTATTAATTTTAGTACTTCGTTAATTAACTCAAGCACATGGCCTCTGTGATATTTTCAATCTGTAGTGGGATGGATTGTTGACACGTTTACGGTGAGGATTGATCCGTATACTTTCCCTCCACCTATGCATTTCGTTTTCTGAAGGCAAGTTAGGGTTCTGGTTTCATTTTCGTTCAGTCTTCTGCCAGAGGTCTTGGCTCTAGATATCCATCTAGACCTTTATACCTTTTTGCAGCTCCTCTTTCCTGGCTTACGAAAACCGACTCCGTCTAGTAATATTTTACTCGGTGTTTAATTTTCCTCCTGCCACTGTTCTACGTTTTCGATTTCCATATTTTAATTATCTTATGTTTACTAATTTTTTTTTTGTTTTTTGATTGCAGAGGTAAATTCTTTCCTTGCCCTTAAAAGGAAATGTCATTTTAAAAATTCTAGGTAATCAAATTCTAAAGCCCTCGTTTTATGAAGAACAAATTTTACCTCTATGGATTTTGTCAATACGACATTCAAGTTGTTTTTCATTTCATCCTAATAATTATGTGAGGAATTCTTGAAGTTAATTTTCATTTAGAACAGAGAAATTTTATCATTCTAATACCTCTATTCTTTGAAACTTCTCTCTCTCTATGTCTCAACACAGTTAATTTAGTGCACAAATTTTGTTTCAATTCTATTATTCAATCCCATCATTTTTGTAGTGATAGGGCTTTGATTTCAATCGTTTATCATTGGGTTTATGAAATCGATTTTCCCCGAATAGATTTATGTTCTACCACAAAGATTCATTTTAAGGTATTTTATGATGAATTAATTGTATTTCTCTGTTGGGTTTTTTCCTAGACAGGAAATCCCCTTCACCTCGTATATGTGTGTGCTAATTTCCGTTTTCTAAGAAATCGACAGAGAACCTATATTGGTAATACCAGAGTTGATTTATTCAATTATAATTCTCTTTCCTAAACTATGAATAAATTTCTCCTAATTTCAATCCTTCGTTAGATAGTTCAACAATTATTTTCTATATTAGTTTTTCATTCTAACAAAGCCTTGCATCATTTTTCCTCAACAATATTTGAATGGATACTGGTCACTGTAACCCTACTATATGAAATGAATTGCAATTTATTATAAAATTTATCATATATATTTTCAATAATGAATCGCACTTCTGTTAGTACAATCTCTTTCATTTTCGTCATACAATAATTCAGTCATGTATGGATTCAGTTGTTTAGCTCAAATTTTAGAATTTGGGTTTATTCCCTTTACAATTTGAATAAATTATTTTCATTTATATATCCACAGATATATAATTAGAATAATTCTATATTATTCTAGAGAATTATATTTTTATTTTTAATTAGTTATATTTCTGTTTACTAGTTCAGTAAGTTGATTTATAAGAGAGTTGTCATTCTTCCCTTAATTAGAAATTATTATTTCATTAATTTCCTCAAATTAATAAAATAATTACATTGTATAGGAACTATGTTCTTCCAAAAATATTCTTACAGAATCCTAGTAAATATATTCTCTATCCAATTACAGGTAATTTCTTTTTTATGTTCTCATACAACTTCCACATTATTTTCTTGTTCATTTACATGCATGAAATCATTCAAATATATCTATGTGTATAGGGATGATTTTATTTATAATGGATAACAAGGTAATAATTCCATTCCAACTACCTTAGTACATTTATGGAAATTATTTCGTTTATTTTATCCACATATACTAAACTTTTTGTATTTTATTTTTATGTAGGTATTTCTCTTCACTGCTTTTATCATTCCGATATTTTGAACAAAAAATTATGTCATTCCTTGAAAATGTAATTGTTTTTCTTCTATGAACAGGTTGGTGAATATCATCTATAAAATTCACTCTCCTAAATTCAGAGGTATGTCTTGATTTATAATTTTTGTAATTATTTATATAGGACCATGGAATTTGTTAAGTATTTTGTGGCAGATTGTAATGAAATTTATATCATGGATAATATAATGGTTATGTTACATTTATAATAATAATCATTCATTTTTATAAGTCCTTGGAAATGTACTGGTCTAATTTATTGCACTATTGTGTTCTTGTACTATCCTCTAGTACTTTATTATGTATTGCATATTTAATTTCTTACTCAATAAAAGAATGAATGATTGTATGTAACCCTCTGGTTACTACACAACAGAGCATTTAAAATGAATTTGTATAACCATTTTTATAAGATATGGACAATTATCTATTTCTATACATATATTTATGTTCAATGGTTTATTATACAATTGTTAAATACATTATTTTTCCTCCTTTCCACGTGTATTTATATAAATTATGTGCATAAAATTTATATTTTTACAACCTAATAGCTAATTTAAACCCCAGTACTTGGATTTAGACTTTATGTGTGTTGGTTTACTGATTTCAAATTTCCATGTAACTATATAGAGCTAAATATATATATATATATATATAATTTAGTATGTTTAGTTAAATACATGAGACTATATAAATCAAATTTCTACAGAAATTAATAATTTAGAACAATTATTTTTCCACCTCTTCTAATTGAATCATAATTTAATACAAAAAGATAAATTCCAACTCTTCTACATAAATCCTCATTACTCTAAATTTCATCATCACAACAATTTTATAAGAAATAATTAAATTACTTGTGCATACCAATTTTGATAAGACTATTTGCCACCCAAACTTGAGTTTTCTCTCCACAGCTCCCCCTTAGTAGAGACGAATTCCTCCAAAGTGTAGACAACCTCTTGTATACCAAGGAATGGCTTATTTAAGCTTGTTTTCCTTTCAACATATTTCCATAACTACATCCAGTTAAATCAGGATGTTGTTTTCCTTTTTTCCACAAAAGTACTTTAAAGCTAGCTTTTTCTCTTTATAGTTTTATTTCACCTCTTCTTAGTAATTTTCCACTTTACTGAGGTATTTTTAGATATATATTTCCAATCTAATATCTTAAATTTATTTTATTTTTTCCAAGGATTTTTGGAGATTTTGGGAAAGTCTTTGGATTTAATTCCATCCTCATGGACTTGAAATGTTGGTCTCCAATATACTCTATGTTGGGTGTGGAGCGTGGTTATCTTATTTATTTTGTATCACAATGTTGGACCCCTGTACCTTAATGTGGTGGAAACGCCGCCCATAGTTAAATGCTACCTGGGGGGTCTAGGGGGGGTGGTTGCGACTTTATGGAGCCCCCCCTCACGGGGGGTTTCGTGGGTAGTGCCCCCGAAGCTAAGAATAGATGTAAAATTTCCTTGTAAAAGTATAGTAATTTCTAGTCAATTTTGGTCGTTCATTAGGTGAATGATCTGACAGTAGAAGTTATGTTTTGTTTAGCGTTTTTTCCCTAGATGGCAACCCCTCTCTTTGTATGAGGGTATTGTATTGCGGCTGTGTATCGTATGTGTATTTCTCAGAGAGAGAAATAGATAGGGAGACTGTGAGAGAGAACAAAGGATATTAGAGCAGATCTGTTGTAGGTTATGTCTCTATATTTTGCTAGATAATAGAAAGGAAGGACTGGTTGTTTGGGGTGGATGTAGCCCAAACTGTGTGAACCACGTATATATGTGTCTCTATGGTTTTATGTGTTTTGTGTGCTTGTGTTTTCTACATATTTTATGTGTTTCATTGCTCTATAATATATAATTTTCTAACAATGGGTATCAGAGCCGAAGGTCTATTTGGCTGATAAACTGGCAGGAAAGAAGGGTTCCTCATTCGAGTGGGAGAAATGGTGGAAGATGGTAAGTTTAGGGTCGAGAAATTTAACGGCCAAAACTTCTCGCTGTCAAAGATGAAGATGGAATATTATCTGTATCAAAAATATCTGTACCTACCATTGAGCAAAAAAAAAAGGAAGCCGAAGGCTATGACAGACGCAGAATGGGAGATTCTTGATAGAAAGGCACTTGGAACAGTACTGTTGTGCTTTGCGGCATTAGTAGCATTCAATATTTTGAAGGAAACAAAAACAGAGGGTTTGATTAATGCGTTGGTTATATTATATGAAAAACCCTCGCCCTCAAACAAGGTATTTCACATGAAACATTTATTTAATATGAAGACGTCGGAAGGTCGATCTGTTGTAGACCATTTAAATGATTTTAATACAGTAACCAATCAATTAAGTTCTGTAGGGGTAAAATTTGATGATGAAGTTAGGGCTATTTTATTTATGTGCTCATTTCCAGAAAGTTGGAACGTTTTAGTTATGGCCATTAGTAAATTTGTCTCTAGATCTAGTACTTTAAACTTTGATGATGTTGTGGTTCTATCCTTAGCGAGGAAATGCGATGGAAAAGCTCTGGTGAGACATCGGGTAATGCTTTGAATGTAGAGTCTAGGGGAAGAAAAATGGAAAGAGGAAAGAGCTCAGGATATCACAGTAAATCAAGGAAAGATAGATCCAAGTCCAGATCGGGGATAGTGTGCTGGGAATACAGAAAGAAAGGACACCTGAAGAAAGACTGTAGATATTGGAAGGGAAAATAAGGAGAAACACAACAAGAAAACAATCATGAAGCAAATGTGATAGGTGATGTGTTACAAGATGCTTGAATTCTTTATTTCGAAAATTTTACTGATTCTTGGGTTGTATATTGAGGGGCCTCATTCCATGCCACACCTGATAAGAAATATTTTCATGACTATATTCAAGGAGATTTTGGACAAGACCGTTTGGGTGATGATAAACCCTGTAAAATTGTTGGAATGCGTAAAGTTATTGTAAAAAAATAGAATGGAAACCAATGGCTATTAAATGAGGTAAGTCATGTTCCAGATCTGAAGAAAAATTTGATTTCAACAGGGCTGTTAAGCAGTGAAGGTTGTGTCACAACTTTCACAGATAAAACTTCGAAGGTCACCAAAGGAGCCCTGGTAATAGAAAAAGGAGAAAAGGTTGGTACATTGTATTTATTCAATGGTATTTCTAACTCTGTTAATTCTTTAACTTCCAAAGGAGTAGATGCAGAATTATGGCATCATAGGCTCAGACACATGAGTGAGAAGGGGATGAAGATTCTTGACGCAAGAAATTTGTTTCCGGGTTTCAAGAATGTTGATTTGGATTTCTGTGAGAATTTCATTTATGGAAAACAGAAGAGAGTTAGATTTCTCGGAGTTGGGAAAGAAAAGAAGAGCCAAAAATTAGAGTTTGTGCATAAAGATGTATGGGGACCTTCTCAGGTATCATCTCTTTGTGGCTCTCATTATTATGTTACTTTTATTGATGATGCAACTAGACAAACTTGGATTTATTTTATTTAGAATAAATCTGATGTATTTGATACTTTCAAGAAATGGAAATCTTTGGTTGAGATTGAGATAGGAAAGAAGTTGAAGTGTCTCAAATTAGACAATGGAGGTGAATATTGCAGTAAAGAGTTTGATAGGTACTGTTCAGAGCATGGAATTCAGAGAGAGAAGATAGTTCCAAGAACACCACAAGAAAATGGTATGTAAGAAATGATGAAAAAAACAGTCATGGAGCATGCAAGGTGCATGAGATTGCATGCAGAATTGCCTTTACAATTTTGGGCAGATGTTGTAGATACTATTGTGTATCTAATAAAAAAAGGGCCTTCAAGTTACTTGGATGGTGGTATTCCAAGGGAAGCATGGACATGTAAAAAGGTAAACTACTCTTTTTTAAAGCCTTTTGGCTGTGAGGCCTTTGTCCACATTAATAAATAAAACAGAACAAATCTTGAGACAAAACCAAAGAAATGTACCTTTATTAGATATGGTGTTAATGATTTTCGTTATCGCTTATATGATTATGAAAATCACAAAATAATTAGGAGTAGAGATGTAATATTCAATGACAAGGTATTGTATAAGAATGAGTTGTAGGAAAAGAAACAGGAAAAAGAAAAAAAAGAAGAATACATAGTCCTTGATGAGATCACAGAAAAGGTAAAGGTGCCTGAAAATAATAATAATCAAGAGCCACAACAACAAAAACCACCACAACAGCAACAGGCACCTCAAACACCTGAAATTGGTGTTAGAATATCTACCAGGATAAGTAGACCCCCTGAACGATATTCTCCTTCATTATATTATTTATTGTTGACTGATTCTGGTGAACCTGAATGTTATGAAGAAGCAACGTAGGTTGAAACAAGGAAGAAGTGGGAGCTAGCCATGGAAGAAGAGATGGACTCCTTAATGCATAACCAGACTTGGGACTTATTCAGGTTTCCTACAGGTAAAACTACGTTGGAAAATAAATGGGTTTATAGGTTGAAGGAAGAAGATGGAGGAAAACAGAGGTACAAAGCTAGACTTGTGGTGAAGGGGTTTGCACACAAGAAAGGTATTTATTTTGATGAAATATTTTCTCCTGTTGTTAAGATGACTTAAATCAGAACTATTTTAAGTCTTGTAGCAGTGGAAGATTTACATCTTGAATAGTTAGATGTAAATACAACATTTCTCCATGGAGATTTGGAGGAACAGATCTATATGGAGCAACCAGAAGGATATGAGGTCAAAGGGAAGGAAAAATTAGTGTGCAGGTTAAAGAAGAGTTTTTATGGCTTAAAACAGGCTCCAAGGTAATGGTATCTAAAATTTGATAGGTTTATGTCTGAACAAGGTTATACTAGATCTCACTCTGATCATTGTGTTTATCTAAAAAATAAAACTGATGGAAGCTATATTATATTGTTATTGTATGTAGATGACATGCTTTTTGCAGGGTCTAACATATAGGAAATAAATGTACTGAAAATAATATTGGAAAATTCATTTTCAATTAAGGATTTGGGAGCTACAAAACAAATCCTTGGTATGAGAATAACTAGAGACAGGAAAAATCACAAATTAACATTGTCTTAAAATGACTACATGCAAAAGGTGTTGAAAATATTTAATATCCCAAATGAAAAACTGGTTAGTACACCTTTTTCTATCCATTTCAAACTTAGTAAGGAGATGTGCCCCAAGACCCATGAAGAAATGGATTATATGTCTAAAGTTCCATATGCATCAGCAGTTGGAAGCTTATTGTATGCAATGGTCTGCACAAGGCCTGATATTGCACATGTAGTGGGAGTTGTAAACAGGTACATGAACAATCTAGGAAAAGAACATTGGATGGCAGTAAAATGGATTCTCAGATATTTGAGAGGTACCAAAAATCAAGCATTATGCTTTGGTGGTTGAAACATTGCTCTACAGGGATATGTTGATGTAGATATGGCAGGTGACAAAGATAACAGGAGGAGCACTACAGGATATGTATTTACTGTAGGTGGAACAGATGTCAGTTGGGTTTCAAAAATCCAAAGTGTTATTTCACTTTCAACAATAGAAGAAGAGTATGTTGCTACTAGAGAGGCTAGTAAATAAATTATTTGGGTACAAAGGTTTATGGATGAATTGTGTAAGGAGCATGATATGGGCACGTTATACAGTGATAGCCAAAGTGACATTCATTTAGAAAAGAACTCAGCATTTCATTCTAGGACTAAACACATACAGCTCAAGTACCATTTCATACAGTTAGTATTGGAAGATGGACAATTGATTCTAGAAAAGATACACACTAGCCAGAATCCTACAAATATGCTAACAAAAGTTGTAACCAGGGAGAAACTGAGATTATGCTCAGTTTCAATTGGTCTTCAAGGATGACGATGAATATGAGAAACAGCCAGGTCCAAAGAGGAGTCATTTTCCAGCAAATGAAGTAGCAGTAGAGTTGCTACAATCAGTCTCCAAGTGGGAGATTGTTGGTTGTGGAGCTTGATTATCTTGTTTATTTTGTATCACACCATTGGACCCCTGTACCTTAATTTGGTGGAAAATCCACCTGTAATTAAACGCTACCTGTGGGGTCCATGGGGGGCAGTGCCCCCGAAGCTAAAAACAGATGTAAAATGTCCTTGTAAAAGTATAGTAATTTCTTGTCAATCTGGGTTGTTCATTAGGCGGATGATCTGACGGTAGAATTTATTTTTAGTTTATGGTTTTTTCCCTAGATGGAAACCCCTATCTTTGTATGAGGGTATTGTATTGTGGTTGTGTATCATATGTGTATTTCTTAGAGCGATAAATAGATAGGGGGACTGTGAAAAAGAAAAAAGGATATTACAGTGGATCTACTATAGTTTATGTCTCTTCATTTTGCTGGATAATAGAAAGGAAGGACTGGTTGTTAGGGGTGGACCTAGCCCAAACTGGGTGAACCACGTATATCCATTTCGCTTTGGTTTTATGTGTTTTGTGTGCTTGTGTTTTCCGCATATTTTATGTGTTTCATTTCTCTATAATATATAATTTTCTAACACTCTAGTCTTTGCACAATAATTAAAATTCCACATTTATAAAATTTAAAATTATAAAATGTCTACAAATATTGTTTTTCTTTAGGTCCACTCAACCTTCGATTTTCAACTATATAATAAAATTTAAGTAAAAATAGAGATATTATATATTCCCCTCTAAAACAAAACACCATCCTCGGTGTTGCAAAATATTATTTCTCATTTCAAACAGTGATGGATATTTCTCTTTCATTTCCTCTTCTCACTCCCAAGTTGCTTCTTCAAGTGTAAAGTGCCTCCACTAAACTTTCACCCTAGCTACCATCTCATTCTGTAGCTCAATTTCTTCCAGTGCCAGTATATGAAGGGGCTTTGGAAAAATTCTCCTTATGTTTCAACCTGTATCACAGTCCAATCAATTACATGAGTAGATCATTTACATAATTTTTCAATAAGGAAACATGAAAAACATTGCGAACCTTAATGCGACTAGGCCGAGCCAATTTATAAGCTACTCGCACCACTCTTTCTAGAACTTCAAATGGTCCACAGTAGCATGGTGATAACTTATCAAAACTACCCATATATAAGGTACTTTTTTTAGGCTTAATACTCAAACAAACATGGTCTCCCACTTTTCATTCTCTCTGAATTCTCTTTTTGTGTACATAGCCTTTTTGTCTGTCTTGAGTTGTTTTAATATTTTGTTGAATTTTCTTCACAGTTCTTTCCATCTCTTGCAATGCATCACATAAAATAATTAACTTATCTTCTGGCTGACTCAAACTGAGTGGAGTGTGGCACTTTTTTCCATAAAATGCTTCAAAAGGACTCATATTTATTGAAGCTTTATAACTATTATTATATGTAAATTCTGCTAGATGCTGAAAATCTTTCCATCTTGTAGGTTTGTCCAGAACATACATTTGTAACATGACTTCTAAAATATGGTTATTTCTTTCATTTTTTCCATGTTTTTGAGGATGGTATGTGGTACTAAGGTTCAATTTGGTACCCATTCCTCCAAACAAAGTCTTCAAAAAGGTTGATGTAAAATTTTCATCTCTGTCTGATATAATCATTTTAGGAATGCCGTGTATCTTCACAATTTATTTCATAAATACATTAGCTACTTTATTTTTACCAAAATTATATTGCACTAGAAAAAAGTGTGCAGATTTAGCCAATGTGTATACAACCACCATTATAGAGTCATGTTGATATTTAGCTCTAGGAAATCCAGTGATGAAGTATATGGAAACCACTTCCCATTTGCATTTTAGAATAGGTAAAGGGTTCAGCAATCCTGTTGGATGTTGATGCTCCACTCTTACCTACTAATATTCTAGACATCTAGCTAGATAATCAACTACATATTTCTTGATACCTGGCCAAAACATGTTCTTTCTGAGTGCTAAAATAAGTTTTTAATAACCAGGATGGCTTGCATAAGGTATTTTATGATACCCATATAAAATTTCTTATTTTAATGATGTCACATTTAGAATATAAGATCTATTTTTATAATAAATCAGCCCCTGATGATTTTGATTATATCTCAATATTTCACTGTTCTATATTTTTTCTTGTAGTTTCTCAAATTTCACACTACTTCGAGCATTATTTAAATTTTGATGAGCATTCCTACTCATAGCATCTTCAATGTTTTTTTCCTTCCCCTTAATATGTTTGATTTCCATATCAAACTCACTAAGGAAAGACAACCATCTAGATTGTCTAGCATTTAAATTAGGTTGTGTGAAGAAGTATTTCAAATTTATATGATCTGTCCTCAGTATGAACTTCTTTCCTAGTAGATAATGTCTCTACATCCTCATTGCATGTATCACAACATCTAATTCTAAGTCATATACAATATAGTTTTGTTCATGTTTCTTTAATTTTATTAACTCATATGCTATGATTGAATTTTCTTGTAGCAATACCCCTCCTAATCCTTCTACACATGTATCTGTACATACTACAAATTCTTTGTTCAGATTAAAAATCTTCAATATGGGGCAGTTGTTAATTTAAGTTTTAGTTGTTCAAAACAATATTGACACTTTGTTTTCCACTCAAAATTTACTCCCTTTTTTTGTAAAGAAGTAATAGGATAGGCTAAGGTTGAAAATCCTTCTACAAACCTCTGGTAGTATCCAACAATACCCATAAATGATCTTATGGTTGGGAAATTAGTAAGTATAGGCCAATCCATGATTTCTTGTATTTTCTCTAGGTCTACTACTAATCCATCCTATGAAATTACATGACCGAAATACTTAATTTTGTCTTTGTAAAATTCACACTTGTTGATTTTGGCATATAACTTATGTTATCTAAGTGTTTGTAGGACAATTTTGAGATTTTCTTTGTGTTCTTCATATTTTTTGTAATACACCAGAATGTCATCAATGAACACTAGAAGTAGTTTTTCTAGATACTTGTGTAACACACTATTCATTAAACACATGAATGTAGTAGGTGCATTACTCAGTTCATAGTTTCCATATCTAGTCCTGGATGTTGTCTTATTGATGTCCTCATATTTGATGCTGAGTTTATGATATCTTGTTATTAGATTAATCTTTGAGAAGATAGTGGCTCCTCTCACTTGATCAAATAATTCATCTATTCTAGGAAAAGCATATTTGTTCTTTATGGTCAATTTATTCAGTTGTCTGTAGACTATTCACGTCCTGAGTGTGCCATCTTTCTTTTTAACAAACAGTATTAGTGCTCCCCAATGAGAAACACTTGTTCTAATGTATCATCTGTCTAATAACTCTTGTAGTTGAAGTTTTAGTTCTAACAATTTAGGAATAGTCATTTTGTATGGTTCTCTAGAAACAGGTGTAGCTCATGGTACCAGTTCAATTGAGAAGTCAAATTCAATTTTAAGGGGTAGATTGGGGATTTCCTCTGGAAATACATCTTTAAACTCTTTAATTACTGGTAAATTCTCTATAGATTCTTTTTCAATTTAACGTCCCAATTCTTCCACTTGTACAGCACACACTTGACAGCCTTTTCTTGATGTCATTTTTAATTGTATTGCAAAAATATGCCTGATTGATATGGGTATTGGTTTTCCTTTCACTATCAAAGGTTTTCCCTCACCATCTATACAGTGAAATATTTTATCCAAACTATTTCTTTATGATTCTCTAACCAGTCCCTTCCTACTAACACATGATACGAGCCTAGAGGAAAAATATTTAAACTCAGTTAAGTTTCATATGCATTTAAATTTACAACAATTTTTGGAAGTTTATGGGTAAGTATTATTTTTGTTCCCGTAGCTAACTGAACTAACCATGCTTGTTGAAATTTTTCCAATTTTAATTTTCAGTTTTCCACCATATGAGGACTTATATATCCTAAATTTTCTCTTGGATTTATAAAAATAGAAACATGTTGTTCAGAAATCGTACCTTCGATTTATATCACAGTTGATTGGTTTTCATCTTGGTGATCCTCAAGTGCAACATTGATCCTTTGAATGTTTCTAGAAATGTCATTTATATTAGTTTCCTCTCATAATACTTGAATATTTTGAACTATTTTATGAGGAAAATCATGTAACAGGTGAGGTTCTCCACAACCCCATAACTTTAATGGTTCCTTCATTTTTATAGTCCATTCATTTTTTATTCTTGCATCCATTTTCCTAGACCTAATATGTGATTATGCTGGTTGGTTTTCTCTAGTTTTCTTAAACTTCTTCCTTTGATGGTTTTCCCAAAGATTTTCAAGTATGTTGTTTTTACTCTTTTTACATTAGATTCAGCTTTCCCTTTTTCTTTTTTTGACAATTTTTCTTCTGACTGTTTCTGCCTTTGAACTGTTGATAACACAGTCTTGCTTTGCGCATAGCTTCATCCATTGTCTTGGGATTTTCAATTCCATTCTCTCCTTATATATAGTAGGCATCATGATTAAAAATCATTGTATTTTTGCCTTTTCCTCTCTGATATAAGGGACATAGCAAAGCAAGTTAGTGAATTTGGTAAAAAACTCATCAATAGTGAGTTGTCTCAATATCATCTCATGAAATTATTTGGCTTTGTCATCATAATAGATCTCATTCATATATCTAGACCTGAATTTAATTTGAAAGTCTTCCCAGGTAATAGTTTTCTCATCCAGCACGTGTACCATTTAGGTTTCTTCCCACCATGGGGTTTCTTTACCCTATAGTTGGTAAATGGCCAATCTATCTTTCAATTTACTTCTATATTCATAAACATGAAATTATTTTACCATATTCAGAAGCCAAGCTTCTACATTCTCCTCCTTTTCACCATCATAAGTGGGAGGTTTGATTTTTCAGAGTTTTCCTTGCAATTCATTTTTCTTTCTGGATTGTTGTTTGGATGCTTCATCATCCTCAAATCCTTCTGAGTTGGTTTCAACTTATTTCCTCTTTCTTCCATGATCTTCAATTTCGTGACTAGACCTTGAGGTTAATTCCTCGATCAACCTCTCTTGCTCTTCATTGGCTTGCAATAGTCGTTCATTGCTGGTTCTAAGCTAAATCAATTCTTGTGGCATATCCCTGACCATATCCAACAACTGAGCACTTTGATCTGGTGGATTTCACTCACCACCCATATCCACGTACAATGATCCTTTGTCACCCATAATAATATTTGTACCTTTCTGAACTAAATCACTGTGCAAAAAATATAGATTAGTGTAACAAATTTTTCAAATTTGTAACTAATTACAACAACATAATTTGGGTTTTTATTTTTTATGTGTGAGGACACATAGGCCCAATGTTTTCAACATTAGCTCTTATACCATTTGTAAAAACTCCACTTACCCAAAGAAAATTATTTATATCATTAATGATACTTTATCGTCATTGACTTTACTACCTTTCGTCATATTGCAATGTTTCCATTTAATTGTACTTTCTGTTGTTAAAATTTCTTTAACAACTTCTTGTTTGATTAACATAATACAATTTTGTGATTGATTATCTAGTGACCATGTTAAATGATTTCCTATTTCACTTTTACCATTGACTGTCCTTAATGACAGTTCTTCAAGTGCTTAATTATGTTATAATAGTAATTTTATTTTATCATTAATTTATTTCCTCATAATCCTATGCATATTCTAGCATTGTTGTTAAAATAAATAAAATCATTTTTATATTACAATATTTACCTATATTCCAATATTATACTTTTCCTCAACCCCTCTAACAAATTTATATATACTCATATCTACTTATTTTTCTTATAACCCATTGTTTAACCCTTTTGAAAATAATGAGAATTAATACTAAATCTACTTATCGATACATGGACTTATAGTATTGGATTCAGCCTTTAATTATATCACATAAATAATATAATGAAATATACATAAGGTTGATTATAGATATCATATGACCTTCCCATATCCTAGTAACTCCACTTTAGAGTATTTTTTGAATTCCATCTTTGCTTTCCCACTTAGCCTAAGTTCAAAGGAAATTATCTGTATACACATAATGTCATTCCACTTATTCTAAATTCTTAGTTCAACTCATTATCGTATAGGAAAGTCTCATTATATATATCATCTGTTACCCTATATCTACTTAGGACATTGATCCTATTTAATACCTTCGACTTGTCACATTTATTTCGATACCTTTGCTACGATATTACATTGATACACATATTAAAATTTCATCCTTTAATAATTAATATATTAACCCATAGTTAAACGTATTTAATTTCTTCGATCGTTATTAGGATTTGATTATATCGTATTCATAACTTGAGGAAAGATTATTTATGACATTTCTTTGTTTGAGAACTTCACTTATTAGTGGCAACACTTCATGAATCAACTCAATCACATGGCCCATGTGATATTTTCGATCTGTTGTGGGATGGATTGTTGATAGGTTTACGGTGAGGATTTATCTGTATACTTTCCCTCCACCTATATGTTTGGTTTTGCGAAGGGAGGTTAGGGTTATAGTTTCATTTCGTTCGGTCTGCCACCGAAGGTCTCAGATATAGCCTTCCATCTAGACTGTTATGTTTTTTTACAGTTGTTCTTTCCTAGCTTACAAAACTGACTCCCTCTCGTAAGATTTTACTCGGTGTTTAGTTTTCCTCTTTCAACTGTTCTACGTTTTTGATTTACAGATTTTAATTATTTTCTGTTGACTAATCCCATTTTTTGTTTTTTGATTGCAGAGGTAACTTCTTTTGTCACCCTTCTAAGTAAATTTCATTTTAAAAATTCCAGGTAATAAAATTTTGAAGCCCTCGTTTTATGAAGAGCATATTTTACCTCTGTGGATTTTGTCAATATGACATTCAAGTCGTTTTTCATTTCGTTCTTGACGTTAATTTTCATTTATAACAGAGACATCGTATCATTCTAATACCTCTGTTCTTTGAAATGCCTCTCTCTCTGTGTCTCAACACAGTTAATTTAGGCCACAAATTTTGTTTCATTTTGATTATTCAATCCCATTGTTTTTGCAGTTATAGGGTTTTGATTTCAATCATTTATCATTGGGTTTACGAAATAAATTTTCCCCAAATTGATTTATTTTCTACCATAGAGATTCGTTTTAAGGTATTTTATGATGTGTGAATTCTTTTTCTCTGTTGGGTTTTTTCTTAGATAGGCAATCCTCTTCACCTCGTATAAATGTGTGCTAATTTCGGTTTTCTGAAAAATTGACAGAGAAAATATATTGATAATATTGGAGTTGATTTATTCAATTATAATTCTTTTTCCTCCACAATGAATAAATTTCTCCTAATTGAAATCCCTCAATGGATAGTAGAAAAATCATGTTCTATATTTGGGAAATTCTTTGGATTTACTTCCATCCTCATGGACTTGAAATCCTAGTCTCCAATATACACTAGTCTTTGCACAATAATTAAAATTCCACATTTATAAAATTTAAAAATATATTATGTCCACAAATATTGTTTTCCTTTAGGCCCACTCAACCTTTAGGATTTTCAAATTTCTAATAAAAGGAGTAAAAATAGGGATATTACAGTAAGGTTGATTTGGCCTTTTATTTGATGATGTGGATTTCAAAAGTATTTCACCTCTCTGTTAGAAGGACTTATGTTAGGGTTTTCAATGCTATTTATTTGTTTGTAATTTTTTTGAATGATAGTAGAGGAATTGTCTCTTAATTTTATTTCCTTGGCTCGAGTTCTGTGTGGTAAGACCTCTTAGAGTTGACATCCTTCTGGCATGCCTTCAACCCACCACCATTGGTAAGTTTTTGTACATGTGCTTGTATTTATCCTATGAGTAATAGTATTGCAACATAGAATTTATATATGGATTTCTATTACCCTTAGAAGGTTTTTTTAATTTTATCTTTCTCATTTTAAATATACATCATCATTCAATTTTGTTGTTGCAAGGATACTATTCATAATGCCTCCTACGATGTCTTCTTCCAACAACAGACACTTTCTACTGTCTCCAAATGTTGGTAAGTTATTAAATATTATAGTCGAGACTTTGTTTTATTATTCAGTGAAGGTTTTTACCATGATTTTAATTCTACTTCTCTTTGTGAGACTGAATATGTTGATTCATAATTATATACATTTCAAGTTACAATGTAATCTGGATTTTTGCCAAATCTGATTTCAATTTCACTGATATATCAATTCGTTTTAATATTAATTTGTATAAATTTTGATATAGATTTCTTTGAGAGATCTCCCCTTGATATTCCACTTTCCTCCTGAAATCGATTTACTGTGAATTATCTAGTTCGTATGTCTGTGTTTGATAATCGATTTAAGATATCCACTCCTATATACAAATTGGTAAATGCCATTTTTGTTTAGTACAATATGAATGAATTTGATTGAGGTTTAATTGTAATATATTTTAATGGTTGTACTTCTATTTTCCACCGTCATTTATTTTCATATTCACGGCATCCATTTCGCCATTCCATTCTTCTTATCCCTATTGGGAATTTCACCAATGATTTCTCTACTGATCTAAATGTGTTAATTTAAC
This sequence comes from Pinus albicaulis, assembly GCA_034641835.2. Lineage (NCBI taxonomy): Eukaryota > Viridiplantae > Streptophyta > Pinopsida > Pinales > Pinaceae > Pinus > Pinus albicaulis. The sequence continues at coordinate 634,464,141 of CM076583.1, read as the reverse complement.
AAATTTTTCCATGAGGTGAACTAGAGTTATGTTCTTACTTCTCGGCAACATGTTTGTAAACAGAGTAATTGTAATTCATACAACTACCGTTTATACATTTACTACCTTCGTACTGAACTAAATAGAAATTTTGATACTATGTGTAAAACTTTGAATTGTACTCATAATACCAAAGAAGAGGTAATTGACCTCATTATTAATGAATTTATACTTTCCATTCACAACATTGTATTTCTCATTTTGGAAACTTTATTTTCTTTGGGTTTTGATTATATATTTTCAATTTTTCGATAATCCTTTCCACTCTCTGTACTTTTAACATAGTTTAAGAATTTTCCCTTTTCACAATAAGATATTCAATTAAATGAGATGTTAAATATGAATGCATTCTATGTAATATTCCTGAGTAGGCACTAGAAGTCCCCCAAGGATGAAGGTGGGATTCCCACTAGATAACATGTTGTGCTAAACAACACTGCAATCCTAGCTAAATAACTGAAGAGAGAAAACAAGTATTAACAGACCATACCCAAATAATAATCTGCAACATATCCTTTGTGGCTTCCATCCCCTTCATTATATAAGTGGTGAGATTCCTCACCCTTGTCCCCACTCATTAATCCACTACTTCCATGCACGGAATCTCCCTCCAAAACTGTGTTGTCCCATATGAATGCCACTCCTCCATGAAAACATTGTTGATTTGGTCAAAGTTGACCCATTCTACATGCTCCAGCCCCTTTTCACATATAAGGGTGATTTATCAAGCCACTAAAGTGATCTCCTTTCACATTATTGGTGATTTTATTCCTACTCAAGAGATTTATGGGTCCATACCCTCTTATTTAGAAAATTAAGAAGCAAAAGAAAAAATTAATATTCCAACTAGCTCATGGCTAATTAGGAATATTGCAGTCCTCCCCTCTCAAATGTTTCTTGTCCTAAATCAACTATAAAGGTGAGTGTTACAAATCTTCTCCTCCTTCCTTGGTGACACCTCCATGTGATAAGATCTCCTCATATACCAAGTGTCTCCCAATCAATCCCTCCATGAAGTGCTCCTCCCAAGTTCTCATGAGATGAAATTGACTCATCCAACAAGGAATAAAAATACCCAATGATGCAATCATGGTTTTCCCAATGTCATCCCTGAAACATGAAGCATAAGAAACATGGAGAATCTCTCTCCCAAAGGGCATGTTCACTCCTCCCTTCATTCCTCCATTCATTCCCATAATAAGAATAAGAACAACGTCAATGTATGGGATCAAAACCAAGGACACATAAGCTGCCATGTGCAGTAATGGAGGTGGATCATAGTCCAACATGTGGAACCAATGCAGTATATCTCCTTATTACCTCATATAATGACATGATAGGTGGTATCCCCACCATTCAATTTCTACCATAGTCTCCTCACATCCTATTAGAAGGTCAGTAATGTTGGGTGCCTTTGGAGCACACCCTAAATGAGAAATCGTCTCCCTATATCCTCCTAGGGAGCGGCCATGCTCAAAATTGTTTATGGCCCAAATTTTACCATGAATTTTATAAGGGCGAATGATCCCTATTGGAAAGATGGCCTATGTATGTATGGTAGAGGAATGAAACTACTCATTAAGTAAATAATTGTGCATAAAAACATGATCCTTACCATATGCTTTGCTCACACAAATGGAGTGGCTCATAGATAGATCTCCTCTCATGCCCAAAGAGGAAGGAGGTTGTTGTGATAACTCCCACAAAGAGTTATGTATCTCCTCCATCTCCACATGATCCATGCATCTCCTCAAATGTTGATATATCTCCTCCTCAAATCCTTCCCAAGTGTATCCCTCCATGATGGTATGGTATGCTCTCATGGAATAAGTGTGGTTGAAGATAAAATCTTCATGTGATGCATGTAGTAACTTCTCATTGAGATTGTATGCTCTATATATTAAGATTCTATCATGATATTAGATGACCCCATCTCTTACTAAATATCTCTCCTATAGTAGCTGGTCATCAAGTATCATGCAAGTAAAAATATCCTCGGAATAATCCACCAACAGCTGGGATTCCAATAAGGATCTATCCTCCATAGTGACAGTGATGATGATTTGTCATGCAAAACATATGTCATGTGGATGTCCTCCTTTTTAGCATATCCTATGCCAAACTCACATATCGAGATGTTGTTATCCTTCCTCTGTTGCTCCTCTTGTAGCTTCTCATGCTCAAGTAAAGGTTGAAGCTTTTGGAGGTTAGGCTTCCATGGGATTATATCACCTATCCAAAACTTACAGATTTTGGCCAAAACATGCATGAGTGGCCATCATCCTCTACCACGTGTGAAATATTTCTCCCGAAATGAGAACATATTTTGAGCCTCCAAAGTCAAGGAATAGTCTCCTTGCACCATGATAGTTCCATCCTCCATCCCTGTAGCATCCTCTCTCAGCGCAAGATGTGGTGTGCGAGTGGGATACGATGATTTTGGGAGAATGTCTCCCTCCTCCTTAAGTCTACCCAAGACTCTTTGTGTTGTACCATGACTTCCAAATGTTCCCACTCCTCCTAGATCTATGAGTGGTACAACATGCTGTTAGAGAATCCTCACCAATTCTTGATCAGGTGGCCTCCCAGTTGGTTTTCCACAAAACATTAATGACTCATGGCCAATCTCATATGCATAATAGATGGGATTGTTAGTTCCTTTCTTAAACTTCTCAAATCCAACTTTGTTTTCTGTGTGGGATTTTTCTAATATTTGGATACTACTCTGAATGATGTAAGAGTCCCTCCAAAGGTCATTATGACTTTTTGGTGATATCATTTAGCCTTACTAATCCACTTTCTACATTTCAACTATTAATGAATTATATTCTAAATCCTTTCCTCAATTTATATTAATATTACTTTATGATATACTATTTTCCAGTAAATATTACAAAAACAATGTTTAACATTTTGAAAAAAATTTAAAAATTTTGGATGAAAACAAATATATCTAAATTTTTCCAATTATGCATTTATCATTTAGCATTTGAAGTTAACCTAACCAAATTTGAAGTGAACCTAACCAAATTAATGGGATGCTGTAAAGAACAAGATCCAAAATTTTTAAATATTTTTAATCTTCATAAGATATTACCATAGTCCACAAGCTCCATAAATAATATACACAAAACATTGTCCCATACTTCATAAAAACGTCCCTATTTATGTTGTGTTATGGCTATGTTCATCATCACTGTTGTCGTCATTATTTTCTTCTCCTTCAATATTATTTTCTTCTTCCACATCATAATTCTCTTCTCTTTCAATATTATTTTCTTCTTCCACATCACAATGACATCTATCATCCCATGGACGTACGCATTTATAACAAAATTCATAACCACACCTAAAAATACAAGTTTAGTATTAGAAAATAAAATCTAAAAACAAAAAAACAAAAAACATAAACAGGGTTCAGAAATTAGGTACCTTCAAAGTATGTGCACGCAACCTTCGATGCGTTCAATATTATGTTTGTAGTTGGGACACCGCTTCCGCTTGTTGTTCTTTGCAAACAAATTCAAATTTTCATTTACATCACCCAACCAAAGAGCATAGTCTTGACAAGACATGTTTTTGTGCCAAGGAACTCTACACTAAATACAAAACAAGTGGTGGCATTTCTGGAATTTTTTTGATGTTGTTCTTAAAGAATAAGGAAGAGATTCTGAGCACCTATCTAATCTGGATAATGCCATCAAAAATGAGAAATCAGGATAAAGGAAATATACTTTGTCTATATCCACAATCTCTGAGAGGTATTGCATCTGGGCTCTTATCAAATTTCAGAAACTTCCTTTGTTATTTTTTTATTCATTTCTTAGCCATCCTCTCGATGCGATTTATTGAGCAAATTATTATCCTGCCGAACTTTAAAATATTTAGTATTAAACTCTGATAGGTATCATGTCCGGGCCCATCTCGCATTTCGCATATCAGCATTTCTACGTGGTACATAAGCACTATCCCTTCTGAGCTTTTTTACTTGTGATATGCAATAAAGTGTTTGGGTCCCATCGAGACTGCCCCGTCAGCTTGCCACCACATCAAAATTTTGTTGTGATCTATGGTTTCAGGGCCACATAATCTACCAAGTTAGCTTTCCACATCACTTCCTACGTCACAACCACGTCATCTAGCCACATCACCATATCGAACTTCATAGTTTCCATGATTTTTATTTCTGTTTTTTTACCACCATCCTTCCACTTGTGATTGTGATATGTGATTAGGCCACCGAATAGTGTTTTGCACACATTACCTGACTCGACCTGTGGAACTTCACACGCACTGTTTTGAACATGAAAATACACAACTCGACCCAACTTGCACTGTTCTGAACGCATTTCATCCCGACTTGATCCTCTTTCTTCTCTGATCATTATGATGTTTCTCCTTGCCTCTTTGTTGCTACTTTATTCTCCTTTGCCTTAGATAATGATTTTAATACTACTCATTTTCCTTGATCCTTTGTTTTTTTGTTGCACATTGCTGCTCATTTCTGCATAATGTTGCTCCTTTGCTCTTTTCTGCATAATGTTGCTCTGTTGCCACTTTTTTGCTCCTCCACTGTACTTTTGCCTTATTTTCCTTATTTCTCCTTTATGCTCCACCTGATCTTTATCTGCACCTCTATCCTTAATGATAATTCTGGTGCTTATCCTTTCTGCTCATTTTCCATCAATGACAATATTTCCCACACAAGGCTGCTCATGGTGGCCATGAATATGGTTTTCAAAACAAGGTTGCGGGTAGCAGAATGGAAGGGAAAATGTAGGAGGCTTGAAGCCATGGATGAAAATGATGAAATAGGAATTTATCTGAAGCTAAAGCCTTCCTACATCTAGTACATACACTCATGAATTTACCATTAACAATCTATCATGTGAAAGAGTGGAAAAGATTATTTGAACCAAATTCTATTTAAATTAAGCTAACAATCACCTAAGACATAAATAAAACCTCTAATATACAACAAGTTCATGATAAACAAAATGTAAACTAATTTATCATTTACAAGAAATCATAAAATAAATATTTTTGGACTGTGGTTGGATACCTTTCTCCTCAAGCTCCAATGGAAGAGGTGAGAGAGAAGGAGACTGCCAACACATTTTTATGGTCTTGTGATGCTACTAGAATGTAATGAAATGAACTAAAATAATGAAGAATAAAGGAATCATAAACATATACTAGATATAATGTATCCCATGGATTGGGCCCTATCTCATAAGCTTCAATCCTCTAAAATCAAATGAGTGAGAGGAAAACAAACTTCTCATTCTCATTTCATAACAAGTCTCTTACATGAAAATGATAGCAAAACATATTTTTAATCTAGAGTCAAGAGATATCTAGTTGCCTATAAAAATCCAATCCTAATGAGCTCTCTCTCATGATTATTTATACTAATGGGAGACTACCAAAAACTCCCTAAAAATAAGGAAATTGTCTCCTTGATCTTCAAGAGGTGTGGAGCTTAGCTCCCTGTTAACATTCACTTGCTCGGATGCCTGTGACTTTGAACTATTTGATTAGGATCTTAGGTGATTTTGGGTTTATTGTGGAATATAAAAAGGTGGAAAACTTTCTTATATGTTCTTCTTCGTGTCTACATTATTCCAATACATGGAATTAGACTCAAAAATATATTTATTTTGTGAAATTAATCCATGCTAGGCTTCAAGTCATGACAAAATTCTTACACCTTTCTCACTAAGAAAAATATTACAAAATTTAATCAAATGTGTGTGAGAGAGATAGAGAGAGACTTAATAAGATAAGACAAAGTGCATAAGTCACAGCTTTCCAATATTGGGAGAGTCGAGAGATTCGAGCTTGTCCACATCCTAATACAAGAGAGGTGGGATAATCCATGAGCGCACTCAAAACATTAAAAAACACAAAAAAACAAAAAAAAAACATCCAAATTAAAAATAAAAAACCATTAATGACAATAACAGGGAAAGATATCTTACCTGGAGCAAATAATACTCATAATGGTCCATTATATTGATCACAATATTCTCCTAAATATTTCGGAGAAAATGCACACTCATGTGCTCTGAAATGGTGAAAAACGAAATGGTGAAAATTTATTTACTTTTTTACTTTTTATGAGAAATTTAGGCCTATTAAAATAATAGAAAAAATCCTATAACCTTAAAATTTAAATATTTTAAGTGTTATTCACTATCTTTGATCGGTTATTATGATTTTGAGACTAGGAGTACAAATTATAGGATTATTTTTTGAAAAGAGATCATTTTGGTGACGAGTATACTTTTATATTTTTTTTAGTCTCTTTAAACTTAAAAAAAAGTGAAATTTTGGAGTTATCTTTAAACTTTTCTCCTAACTTTCGAAACATGAAAATATTGTTGAGTACACTTGTTTCTTTCCAACTCGTAAAGGTAAATGGAAGAACATCAACTTTGTATAATTTTACCCCTTTTATGGACCAAGTACACTAGTCACGAAGAAGGTATACTTTAGTCGATCATGGCTAAAAGAGTTATCTCCTACATTATTTTATCTTTTTCCAGGCTTGAGATACTAAATTTACAAAAAAAGACCTTTTGGAGTTTACTAAAGTTTTTCTACTGACTCCCTAAATGTGAAAATAACTGAGCTTGACTTTAATTAGGCTCGTTAAAACTTTATATTTAAAGAATTACATGAGTTTTATTTTTTCCTCTTCTCAAACTTTTAAAATATGATCAAGATTCAAGTTATCACTATATTTGACTTATAAATTACACAATATAGAAATAATCAATCATGATGAGATGGAACCACTCCTTCCTTGGGTTCATTAAAAATACTCATCCAAATGATGAGCTTATAGGACTAGCATATGTTATCCTCCTCAAGGTTGCATAAAAACAAATAGGTAATTACGTGTAATGGTGGGGGGAAATGGGAAAGAAATTTTTATTTGTGTATTTTAAAAAGGCAATATGTCGCTCTTGAACATGGAATTTTGTCACTCTTGTGTCTGGGTTGGGAAATCCATTTCCCTGTGAGTTGAGCATGCCTCAATGAAAGTCTTGAGAATGGTTCTTGGATTCAAATGTTTCCAATTCTAAATGTCACGTTTCCAATATGTTCAAGAGATGTAAAACCTTAGTCATATTTATCTTGAAAATCATAGCCTTCAATCATGTCGACTATCCCTGAGTCAGCCTTGAATCACTCCAAATTGTTTCTTCAAAACTTGACATAAGTTTCATGTTGTGGGCCCTCCTGTGACATATTTATCCTATATACTTCATCTTATTATCTAGGATGTTGATATAGAAACATACTTTAATACTTGGGAGCCTACATGCCTCAATGGAAGGTTTCTTTCTTTCAACAATAATTTTTCATTATTTGACTTTGATCAAACCTTTTTATGGTTGTGCAACTTCAAGACATCTATTCACACTTCATAGATTTTACTGAAGTACGTTGAGAACCTTTGTTTTTATTGGTGGTTTCTCTCTCACGTATTAATGTTTCACATCATTGGCTGATAATCAGGTGATTTCGACCATATTCAACTTCGAGACATTCATTCACATGGTTAGATTCATACTATGGATCGATAGAGATGAATACCAAGACCCTCGATCTAGTTTCATCCAACTAGGTTGTGTGGAGTTTCAAATATTCATGATTGTAAATTTAGATCCATATTTGATGGTTGGAGATACTGAGTCTATTATTTACATGGATCTTTGTATGTTTCCATACTTTTTCTTTAAGACACCCGTACTTTGAGTATGGGAATGCTTACCTTAGTGATGATTATATCAAGATATTGTATGATAATCCTTGATTTTTTGCTTCAGGTCTCCAACTAGTTGGTATCTAATCCATACTTTTGCATGGTAAAATGCCTCAGTCCTCAAATACCTTTTCTACTTTTCACTTTAGGCGAAAATAATTTACACTTTATTTTGTGACCATTAGCAAAATGACAACAAATATGGATTTCTCATTATCCAATGAACTCTTGCAAGAAATACCCTAAAATAATGGAAGAAAAAAAATTATGGAAATACTAATAATCCTGGAATACATTGCTTAAAAAAATATTTTCAAGCACAATCTCACTTTTTCTAGCCATTACCTACACAAACGAAATAATTACCATTATAGCAGGTGTAATCATATGCCATATTTTCCATTAGAAAATTCAACAACATTTTAACTTAGGTAAAAATAAAAATAAAATTTTATAAGTCTTGTTGGGGAATATTATAACAATAAGAAGGACTCAAGCCTCTACCTATATGAGCCTCATCCCATGGTTCATGAATATATTCCCTCTAATTTTGGAACCTTAATCCCATTCTTTATGGATCTTATTCTTAGAAATAGGATCTCTACCCCTCTCCTATTGGCGTAGAAACTCAGCAGAGACCAAAGTGGAAGAGGTTTAATTTCGATGTAAACTTATGCTGTCAATTTGTGGCTAGGATCTTGTCACTTAAGGGAGGATTAGAGACTACCGGAAGGATATTTTTCAACATCGAGGCTAGGTTCTATCCCTCCTTTCATTGAATAATAATACAAAAGAGTATTTATTTCTAACTATATTGTCCATTGGATCTGATATATTCGATGTTTACTTTCATTTCCATTGTTTATTATATTAGGTATTGGTCTCCTTGATAAATAATATAGGTTGTATTGAATCATTTATATATCACGTGCCTTATATCTTTTGTTTTTTACAGTATTTGTAGGTATATATTTTCAACATTGGAAAACTGCATCAAACCATGGAAAGGATCTTCATCAAGAATTTTGGTTCAAAGATATGGATTTCATACTCCATTACTCCTTCTTATGATTTAATAGAAATGACACAGCGAAACATTTACAAGTATTTTTGTTTGTTACTAGATTGAGTCATTGAATCTAGGGAGATCTTGAATTGTACGCAAGACAACATTTTTTATCCTAATAAGTGTTTCCCTCAAAAGGAATTTTTAGTATGGGAAATTGATAGCCCTTCAAGATAACAAAAAATAATAATTACATCTCATAGGCTCAATTACAAATTAGATCAACTTACTATAATTCACCTAAGTGGAGTTCGTCGTATATGAAAATGCACTATAATGTTATAGAATAATTAGAGAATAGAAAAAATATAAACGTTATGATGAAGAAGGGGTGTTAATACTTCAGTAAAAACAAGGAACAATGGTTCATATCCTTTATAGCAATTCAATGTTGAATGGAAAAGAAATCACAAAGAAGAGTAGGGAGACAACAAAGAAAAGGAGAAAAAACATTTTGTTGGATATTATAACAAAATAGAGTGTCTCATAACTCTATACAACCTCATATTATTGTTGGGGTTTCACATACTTGGTTTCTTAGGGTAACTATAACTTTTATGGTGTTTCATTACAATTGTAGTTCGACCCATACTTGTCAATAGTTAAAATAAATTTTATGATTCATTTATTTTCCTATTAAATAACTATAAATACAAAGACAATAGAGACACAATAAAACATATGTTAAATATAGTAGATCTAAATTTACTATATGTTTTAGCAAAATGAAGCATGAAATATAACAAGATATTTATATAATATATTGATATCATATATATTTCCTATAGGCACTTGTATAGCTGAATGAGATATATGGAAATGTGGGTCAAATTTTTTAAATCTAACGAAATGTGTTGTATAATTATATTATTTTCACTTTTATCCTATCTACTATCTATGAGTATCTAACTAGAGGGGGATCACATAATTTTTTGGGGAGAGGGAGAATAAGAAGAGGTAATATGACTTTCCTAATTAAAGGTTTCTAAAACAAATAATAAATAATACAAACTAAATTTAGTAAAGCAGCCTACATCCATCTTAACTTTGGGTCTATCAAGTGCTGAGAGGGATCAAATATATCGAGGTACAAGCCTTTTTCCTTTAGTTCAAAACCTGAGTAAAGGTTTTCACCTCGAGAGATTTGACCCCTCTAGGCACTTGATACATCGAGAATGAATAAGGATATAGGTTGGTTTCAGTCATGGGAAACCAACGAAAAAATATCAAACAAACTATTAATTTGATCATTGAAATGTAACTACATATATTATTAATATAACTATTTTAGATATGCTAAATATATCTTACATTTATCTAATCATTTTAATTTTAAATTCTCTTAGTTACCTCAGTTTCTTGAGATGTTAAATATTGCAAAATAATTTTAATCATGAAAAATGATGAAATAATAATTTTGAATGAAAAGTGACAATGTAATAATGTTGAATGATAGATATTGTGATAATAAGAATGTAGTCGATTACAAATAGTCTTCATTGTGATCAATATAAAACTATTATCTTCTACTATTATTATTGTCATGCTTGTTAGTTTTTTCATCTTTTCATATCGATTATATGAAAAGGATAGATGAAATATTTAACTATTTAAATATTTAGCATGAGTTGTTGCTGTAAATAGCATAAATTTTCTCTCTTGATCTCTAATATTAATAGGATTAATTACTATAAGACAAAAATAAATGTACATTGTCAATAATTTTTTGTGCTCACACTGAAATCAATGCACACTATTAATCCAATGACTTTGAAATTAATGTACCATCATACATCCAGTTACATAAAATCATAAATCAACATATACACTAAAATCAATGTATCTAATGCAATAAATCGAATAAGATTAGAAAACAACATCTAAACTCAATGAATGCATCTAATGCAGATAATCAATTAGGATTAGAAATCAATTTATATTCTCAAATCAATGCATCTAATTGAAGTAAGAAAATAGGATTAGAAACCAACATCTACACTAAAATCAATCCATCTAATGCAAGCAATCAAATAGGGTTAGAAATAACCATCTACACTGAAAGCAATGCATTTGGTGCAAGCAATCAAATATGATTAGAAATCATATACATTGAAATGAATGCATCTAGTGCAAGCAGTCAAACATAATTTGAAATCAACATCTACATTGAAATTAATGCATCTAGTGAAAGCAATAAAAAAGGATTAGAAATCACCATCTACAATGAAATCAATGCATTTAGTGAAAGAAATAAACTAGCATTACAAATCATCTACATTTAAATCAATGCATCTAGTGAAATTAATCAAATATCATTAGAAATAAACATATAAACTAAAATCAATGCCTCTAATGCGAGAAATCAAATAGGATTAGAAATCACCATCTACACTGAAATCAATGCATCTAATGAAAGGAATATTATTCCCTTTCTATCCCATCTATATATATCTCTATATCCACGAATCTCTCCTTATTTGTCTCTTTATCTCACCGCCCAAACAGAGACACTCTCTCCCTCCATATCTATAAATATTTGTGTCCCTCCCTCCCTATCTCTATCTCTATCTTCTTTATCTTCACCTTCCATGTATATATCTATCTCCCTTTGTCTCTCTATATCAACCCCAAAACATACACTCTCTTTCTCCAATAAATCTATCTATCACTCACTTCTCCACTCCCCCCCTCTATCTCTCCCACTTCCCTCCCTCTCATAAGCTTCTATCACTCTTACCTCTTGTTGTCCTCTCTCCATCTCTCTATTTCATCTATTTGAGGAATTAACAAATTTTTCTTAAATTTAGAATTTTTTTAGTGAAATAAATATATATCCTTAAAGCACACTAGTGTTTATTGAAAATATCTATGATATCAATATTATTTATAAACAAATTTTTATTCAGCACAGACTCATTCTATAGTTGAGTATGAAGTGGATGTGTAAGATTTTCGGTGTAAGTTTTTCGGCTTATCCTCCTGGATGTGTAAGTTTTTCGACTGTTTCGACTTGTCCATCATTCAAGTTGACATGTGCACTTTAAAATAAAAATAAAAAACCATGCTCTAAATAGAAAAATTATTTCAAGTAAAAAAAATTGAATATGTTGTTAACTATTAAATAAACTATTTGGAAATCTATGTTAACTAATTTATGTCCATTTCAACTTTATATATATTTATATATCAAGTAAAAATGTTAAAATATTTTTTTTTATGTCAATTAGGTATATACTATATATAGTTTGAGTGGGCCTAATGGTTAAGAGCTTGTGTTTCCTCCTAAGAGATCACAGGTTCAAAAGCACAGGGGGGTAGAGTATGTATGCCTTTGTAGGGGGGTAGAGTATGCATTCCTTCATAGACGTAGAGTATGTATGCCTTTGTAGGGGGGTAGAGTATGTATTCCTTCATAGAATTAGCAGTCAAATTGTTGCTTGGATGTGGGTCCCTTGTCCCATGAACAAGGGGGTCTCATACACCAATTTGGTGTTTGTCTTGGCCGTGACCTTAAAATTGGATAATATTAATAATATCATTTTTTTTTAGATTACTTCTATATCATCAAAAAATTAAGTTTTTGTAGTTAAAACATTTATTTGGTTCTATATATACTATATATAGTATTTAAAAATATAATTTAAACAAGGAAAAATAACACATTGTATTTTTCACTCTAAAGGAGTTTACACTTGAAGAAATTTACTTAATATGAATCTATGCTCTTATTTTATGGTTCATCTTATGAGTAAGAATTGTTTTGCCTGAGGGAAAAAACATCATTCTCTTATCATCCATAGAAAACATTCATGAGAGATAGGGGAAAGACTTTTAAATTTGGAGATTTATACCTTCTATAACACTATAACATAATTGTAGATGTTTCATACCAACCTATAGCATGATTTTACATGTATTTTCTTGACCTGTATTAGAAAACTTGAATGTCTCATGGAAATTTACAAGTAAATTTTTTTGTCTTTTTATGCAGTTAAACAAGTTGGAATAGCTCATAAATTAGTCATTTAACTCAGTTTTATAGCAACAAACAGAAAGAATAATACCATAACATATACACAAGACAGAAAAATGACAAAGGATTTCACCTATCTTGGGCTACATCTCCCAGTCCAAATTCCAATGTTGGGCCTTTTTCATTATGTGCTCAAAATATGTGTTTATATAGATTTTTAATACTAATAATGCAACAATAATGTCTCAAATGGCTCCAGAATAGTAAAAAAACCCTACATGGGCTCTTTCTGCACTCAAATTGGTTAAAATATCACTAAGTTATGCTCTTGTATAATATTTCCTCTCTACACCCACATGCAATGCATCCTACATTTTTCTCCAATTTCGACAACGTAGAATGGAGAGAATTATGTTGGAGAAGTACATATGAGAGAATTTATGTCTTGGCTATATAATGAGGAGAAAATGTGTTGGTTTTGGTACTAGCTTTCCATGCAGAAAGGGATTACAAAATAGACTAGCTTCGGTCAGCCCCATGGCCACCTACGAGCCTCCTAGGATTGATTTAGTATGATATTCACATCTAATGTTGGATCTAGCATTACATCCAAACGAGAGAGCCTAAAATAAATTCAAAGTTTGTGTTCTTTGGAGAGACAAATTTAGAATTACTTACGACCTCTCATGATAGCCATAGCCATGTGGAGTGCATCCAATAAATTTTTAGAATTTTCCTTTATTCCTATGTAGTGTCCTCTAATTCTATTGTTTTATATTATTTTTAAAAAGTAATTTAGAATTAATTCTTCTTTGATGATTTGATCAACTTAAACCGTAATACATACACGTATTAAATGTTGAATATATATATATATATATATATAGTTTTGAAATTTAAAAATTTAAAATTTTATTCTTAAATTTTTTAATATTGATATATGGTTTAAATTTTTCCAATTTTATCTCATTCAAAAAATATTAAAAAAAAAAAGTAAATAAACTTAAAAACAATAATACATCACTATATACATAAATTTATTGATGTCGGTTTTTAATTTCTTTCATTGATTACAATTGACTTAGGTTCACTTGCAGCTATATAATTTTTAACATGTTGTCTATTAAATGTTATGCCATGATTTGTTGGTGATATCTCTATATCACATACACATTGATTTATTCTAGGCATTAAAAAAAAAAAAAGTTCTATTGTTGAGCTCAACAATAAGTCCCTGTTGATGTTTTTTGTAGCTCGATAAGAAAGGAAAAAAGAAGGTTGTATTTCTTCTTATTGGGATTAGATAAAAAATTTCAGAAAGGTAAAGGAAGACAACCTCGAAGTAGCATCTAGTAGTTCTTCTTACTCGATTAGATTAAAAAAATTGAAAGGTAATTGAAGACAATCATGAACGAGCATCTTCTAATTGTTAGATAGGAAGGTAAGAAATAATAGTGTTTCTAACAACTCTAATTACCCAAAATAACTTTATATTTATATCACTAAACTTCTTTTCTATCCTTTACTTAGTTTATTTTTTGTCACAATACATCCTTTTAGAGATTATCATTGAAGGATTTTACTTCTGTACTTTGTATTTTTATTATACAATATTTGTATCCATACCTATGAATACCTTTGAAGATATGTGTTCCCTTAGTTTATGAAGGATTTCTTCTTACCTATATGGCATGGTTACATTTAGTTCAACCTATATTAATGTATGCATTTTTAATATTTTCACATCCTAATAAAATAATTCAACTATGTATTTTATATCTAGAGTTCCCCACAGCTCGATATGTAAAATATAATTTTTTTAACTTTAAATAATATTAAATTTTCTCTTTAATGATAAATATATCCATACACCATGATTATGTTAATGATAATTAAGGTAATGTATATTAGATAACATATAAACAAATCGTTTTCTATATACGTTTGTAAGTGTTCGAATTATATGTAAAAAATACATTAATGGATGTTGAGTTCCTCGGTACATTTTCCATCAACCTGTTACATATATTTTTACGTAGTAAGATGCATTACTATGGTCTGAATTACTTCGTCTATATATTATGATAACTCATATTCCAACGTTTCCATTGGACTTATATTGAACTATATAATTGCATTTACCCAATCTACAACCTTCACGTGAACCCAATGGTGACAGGAAGTTGTATGGAAAATATTATTATATGGGAATTCGAGTAAAACATGATTTTAGTTTTATTATTTTATATTTACCTAATGTATATTTGGATAAGATCTCCATGCATTTAAATGGCGGTAGATCTTCACTGTAACACAATTTATTATTCCTTCTTTCGATTTGATAACTCATTTAATTTGAGTACTTATGGCCACAGTTATCCACATGGGCATATTCAATTCTTCAGTACAGTTATAAGTGTAACAAATCCACTTACCCCCCAAAACAATTCCATTTATATCATTAATGCTACTTTGTCGTTAGTAACTTTACTACCTTTTTTCATATTTTGATGTTTCCGTTTAGTTTTACTTTGTGTTGTTCAATTTTCTTTAACAACTTCTTGTTTGATGAACAAAATAAAATTTTGTGATTGATGATCCTATGACCATGTTAAACGATTTCCCATTTCACTTTTAGCATTAATTGTCCTTGATGACAGTTCTTCAAGTGCTTAATTTTTTTATAATAGTAATTTTATTTTATCATTAATTTATTTCCTCGTAATCTTATGCATATTCTAGCATTGTTGTTAAAATAACAACTTTGATTTTTATCTTACAATATTTACCTATATTCTAAGATTATACTTGTCCTCAACCCCTCTAACAAATTTATATATACTCTTAACCTTTTGAAAATAATGAGAGTTAATGCTAAATCTACTTATCCATACATGGACTTATAGTATTGGATTCAACCTTTAATTATATCACACAATTAATATAATGGAATATACATAAGGTTGATTATAGATATCATATGACCTTCCCATATCCTACTAACTCCACTTGAGAGTATTTTTTGAATTCCATCTTTTCTTTCCCACTTAGCCTAAGTTTGAAGGACGTTATCTATATACATGTAATAACGTTCCACTTAATTGGAAATTCTTAGTTGTGCTCATAATTGTATATGAGGTTCTCATCATATTTATCACCAATTACTCTATAATTACTTAGGACATTGATCCTAATTAATACCTTCAACTTGTCACATTTATTTCGATACCTTTGTTGGAATATTACGTTCATACACATATTAAAATTTCAGCCTTTAATAATTAATATATTAACCCATGGTTAAATGTATTTAATTTCTTCAATCTTTATTTGGATTCGATTATATTCTATTTAGAACTTGAGTACATATTATGTATGACATTTCTTTGCTCGATAAATTCACTTACTAATGTTGGTACTTCGTGAATTAACTCAAGCACATGACCTCTGTGATATTTTTGATCTGTGGTGGGATGGATTATTGACGCGTTTATAGTGAGGATTGATCCGTATACTTTTGCTCCACCTATGCATTTAGTTTTGCCAAGGCAGGTTAGGGTTCCTGTTTCATTTTCGTTCAGTCTTCTGCCAGAGGTCTCGGCTCTAGATTTCCATCCAAACCTTTATACCTTTTTGTAGCTCCACTTTCCTGGCTTACGGAAACCAACTCCCTCTAGTAAGATTTTACTCAGTGTTTAATTTTCCTCCTGCCATTATTCTACGTTTTTTATTTCCATACTTTAATTATCTTATGTTGACTGATTTTTTTGTTTTTGTTTTGTGATTTCAGAGGTAACTTCTTTCCTCACCCTTGTAATGAAATGTCATTTTAAAAATTCTGGGTAATAAAATTTTGAAGCCCTCGTTTTATGAAGAATAAATTTTACCTC
Organism: Pinus albicaulis; assembly: GCA_034641835.2. Taxonomy (NCBI): domain Eukaryota; kingdom Viridiplantae; phylum Streptophyta; class Pinopsida; order Pinales; family Pinaceae; genus Pinus; species Pinus albicaulis. Next base: position 634,447,399 of record CM076583.1, on the reverse strand, counting down.
CATGGATTTTGTCAATACAGAATTCAAGTCATTTTTCATTTCGTTCTAATAATTCTGTAACAAATTCTTGAACTTAATTTTCATTGAGAAGAGAGAAATTCTATCATTCTAATACCTCCTTTCTTTGAAATGTATCACTCTCTCTATTTCTTGACACAATTAATTCAGTGCACAAATTTTGTTTCAATTCTATTATTCAATTCCATCATTTTTGTAGTGATAAGGTTTTGATTTCAATCGTTTATCATTGGTTTTATGAAATTGATTTTCCCCAAATAGATTTATGTTCTACCACAAAGATTAATTTTAAGGTATTTTATTATGAATGGATTTTGTTTCTTTGTTTGGTTTTTTCTTAGATAGAAAATCCCCTTCACCTCGTATATATGTGTGTTAATTTCAGTTTTCTGAGAAATTGACAAAGAACCTATATTTGTAATATTAGAGTTGATTTATTCAATTATAATTCTTTTTCCTAATCTATGAACAAATTTCTCCTAATTTCAATCCTTCGTTGAATAGTAGAACAATTATTTTCTATATTAGTTTTGCATTCTAATGAAGCCTTGCATCGTTTTTCCTCAACAATATTTGAATGGATACTAATCACTATAACCCTACTATATGAAATGAATTACAATTTAGAACAAAATTTATCATATTTATTTTCAATATAGATTCAATATAGACTCGCACTTCCGTTAGTACAATCTCATTCATTTTCATCATAATATAATTCAGTCAAGTATGAATTCAGTTTTTTAGCTCAGATTTTAGAATTTGGTTGTAATTCTATTTATATTTTGAATCAATTATTTTCATTTGTATATCCATAGATATATAATTAGAATAAATCTATATTATTCTAGAGAATTATATTTTTATTTTTAATTAGTTATATTTCTGTTTACGTGTTCAGTAAGTTGATTTATAAAAGACTTGTCATTCTTCTCTTAATTAGAAATGAGTATTTCATTAATTTCCTCAAATTAATAAAATAATTACATTGTACAAGAACTCTGTTCTTCCAAAAATATTCTTACAGAATCCTAGTAAATACACTGTCTATCCGATTATAGGTAATTTCTTTTTTATGTTCTCATACAACTTCCACATTATTTTCTTGTTCATTTACATGCATGAAATCATTCAATTCTATCTATGTGTACAGGGATGATTGTATTTATAATGGGATAATAAGGTAATAATTATATTCCAGTTATGTTAGTAAATTGATGTAAATTAATTCGTTTATTTTATCCACATATACTAAAATTTTGTATGTTATTTTTATGTAGGTATTTCTCTTCACTTCTTTTATCATTCCTATATTTTGAACAAACAATTATATTTTTTCTTGACAGTGTAATTGTTTTTATTCTATGAACAGGTTGATCCATATTGTTACACAGCATTTTGTCACTCTCCCTGCAATCCCCATCTCGCCTATTGGAGGGTCATTCCCATGATCAATAAGTAGTGTCATGCCTTGCAAAGATCATTATTGTCTCACTTTACATTAGAGTAATATTCCTTCTGTTGACAATTCCCCGAGAAGAGACTCAAAAACCCTTTTTTTTCCCTGGCATGGGTAATCAGTTATGCCCTCGCGCCGAAGAGGAATATTAACACTGGGCCCTGCACCAGCTGGCACTCTATCCCAATTTTCCACCCATGCCAAGCTATTTATGAAATGTTTTTTAAAAATAGAGGCAGAGATTCCACTCCAACCACCTCGAGGATGAGTCAATTGGATTGGTTGAACTGATAGCCCACATACTACCTCCTTTAGGCTTATGGTTTCCACCTCTTATGGGAACTCTCTAAAGGTTAGGCATCCCTCCCACCTTTGTAGGGATCCTAACCTCCTCCTTTTACTCTATAAAAGAAGCTATCTCTCTTAGAACAAGCTAGATGAACTCAGAGAATTAGAAATATTATATTTGAATTACTATAGAAGATAGAATAAGAAGGAATTACATTGAGGAAGCTTGAGTCCATGACTTCTAAGAGAGCTTGAGTCCATGCCTTCATCCCATTCAAATTCCAAGATGAGAATCTGAGACACACTTCGGTTGAACCCTGCTGGAGGAGACTGCGACATCAAAGCATTTGTTGTAACTCTTCCTTATATTCATTTATATACATGACTATTTTTTAGCTCCACTTTTGTGTTACGATGTTTGTTTGATGCAATATGTTTAGCCCTCTTTGACTGGCTAATAGTTATGAATGAAATGTTGTTATCTTGTATTTTTTTCTAGTTTCTTGTTCTATGTGTAGGTATCCAAGCGTAATGGCGAAAGGATTGTGACTTTCTGAGGCTAGAGCGAGAGGCCACCACTTCTACAACAACAACGACAACGTTGGATTCTAGGTAGGTCGATATAAACTGTCACAATAATTAGGAAGTAACACTTTTTCATGTCCTTTTTTTTCTAGACCCACTCTAGGGATAGAGGGATCATCTCTGTCCGAAAAGAGGATTTACCTACTTAACAAATTGGCAACTCCACTGGCGAGATTGCGAGTTTGTCATTCCATTGTGTTGGGTCAGTTTTAATTATTGATTTAGTTATCTATATTTTCTATTTTTCTTGCTTGGTTTCCATCCTTTGTTCAGCTCCAGAGTATCAATATTGACCTCTGCTCATTAAGTTTCATTTTTTCCTCTTTTTCTCATAGTTATCTGGCTTGGCGTGGTTTTTGTCTAAACAGTCGCGCCAATTGGCATAAGTTGCTCTTTTTGTAGTCGCACCAACCCTTGTATGGTGCATATTACAGCCTTACAGTCACACTAACCTCTGTAGGAATTGGTTTGACCTCCTTGATGAGTCTTTTGGTCAATTTTTCTTGCTTCTCGGTTCTTTTTTATGTGTAATTATGCCTTTGGGATTGTTTTGATTGCCGTAGACTTGCTTTTCTCAATTGTTTGTCCATCTTGTTATCAATGTCAGTTGAGGCCTTATGGTTTCTAGGTGTCCTAGTGCACTGAGCCTTATGTTAAAAAATCAAGTCGATTTGATTGTTGTCAAGCTCATTCGTGGATTTATTGCACTTAGTTTTCTTGATTCCTTTGAGTTATTGCTTTGGTTGAATGATAATTTTTCTTTTCGATTGAATTTTCCTCTTTATTACGCCAATCATAGATTACGTTTCTTGTTTTGGATCATTTTTAAAACTTTCTCTTGGTTTGAAAGATTGCGACATTAGTTTGAGTGCTTTCTTGTGTTTGTTTTGTGTTTCATTGGGTTCATTCAATTTCAATTCCTACACAACACTTAAGCTACTGTTTGTTTTCATTTCTCATGTATTTATTGCATCATGCACTTATTTTCAATGAAAAAATAAAAATAAAAACATATATTTCATTCTTTCTTTGCATTGAAAGTGAAATACCCTTTAGCATGACTAGCATCTGATTATCTAGGAAAGAGTTTCATTTTTGTTAGATTTTTTTAGATGCATTACAGGATTTCTTCGCATAGTATCATTATTTTCTTTTGTTTGAAAGATCTATATCCTTATCATAATTAGCATTCATTGAATTAGAAATGATGTTCATTTGCATAGAGCTTGCATTTAGGAATTTTGAGATCCAAAATCGATAGGACCTTAAAATTTAAACGTAATCCAACATCAACTATAAAATTTATTTAATTAACCTAAGAAAGCATTGAAACCTAATGAAACATTTTTAGTGTTCTAGGCTAGAGACTTGTTCCAGCGTCTTAAAACCTAGTATTTGTGGTTCACCATCTAGCTTTAGATAGTGCTAGTACGGACTTGTGCTCCCCGTACCTTCGAGTATATAAAGGGAGACCCCTCTAGGTTGCAATACTTTTATCCATAGGAAAGCAACTCTACCGCCTTGTAACCGTGATACACCGAACACAACATTTGAGGAGACTACCTGCACATACGTCAAGTCCTTGGTTATTTTTATTTCATTTGAGCACCAAGGTGTATATGGCAGTACATGAAAACCTGGTATACCCTCTTTCTTAGTATTCCATAGTAGTCATTTTGATATTTTCATGACTCTTTAAAAGAAGAAGGGATCGTCGAGCACTTGTCCTTCCACGCTCGTTTAAAATTGAAAGCAACTAGAGTCATCTTTGGATTGTTTCTCGACTCTTTAAAAGTGAAACAACAAAATATGGTTTCAGTGTCATAAAATTAATCGCCTACGATCACACGCTCGTTAAAGTTTTATTACTTGGCCTATTATTTTTCCTTGGTTTTGGTCTTGGGGTCTTTGATTGGTTCTCTTTTTTCCTTTCTGTTTTGATATAAAGTCATGGTGGCAGAACCACCGATTTCATCGTCCTCACTGCCTCCTACTGGTAGTTCTTTCTCAGACATTTCTTTTAAAAATCCTCAGTCCACTAGGTTTTCCAAGATGTCGCAGCCTATTCTCTCGTTTGTCCTACCTCTTGCTACTTAATATCCTCCTGAACATCCAGTTGAGTTCCATTGGCCTCCTTCTGGTGCTTGGTCTGGTTTTTGGGAAGAAGGATATTTTCCTCCTCTTACATCGGGCTCACCATTTTTTGCTGTTGTTGTCCCTCCTAGTCCCCATAGTCTTTTCGAAGATCTTACGGCAGTGTTAGACATGGACTCATCTAGTCCTGTTGGTAGTGAAGGAGTGCCTATTTCTATAGGAGAATATCATATTTTTCCAGAAGATGTCCCTCATGTTTCTACTCAGTCTCCTCCACCATCGGTGTCACTTCCGCTTGGCTATTGGTCCTTGAGACAGATTATGTCTGGTGTTGCCTCCATTTCGTAATCAAGTATAGTAAATCCTCCTTAGATTTCGGTCTTACCTTCATTAAGATTATCTCCTTTGACACTTGGTTCATCAATTACTGTTACATCTGTTCCAGTCCGACCGACAGTTTGTGTGGATTCATCCACACCTTCTGTTACCCATCAGTTGTCAGGATCTTTTCACAACTGCAGGTCAATTTTTCTCAATCCTACTTGGCCTGTTAATCCCGGCCCAGGTAGCTCACAAACTCGCGCCATGGAAACCCCGTCTACCTCCACCACACCTATGGTTTCTACCTATGTGTTTGACAAGAAAATTTTGTATATTCACTGACGTTATGCTCCATTGATGGAGGTCGCACCTACTTCTAGTGTCATTTCTAATACTCCTGTGATTCGTGGAAGTCTTTCTTTTGAAGAGTATCTATTGGTTGTTCAACAACAAAGCTCTCACGGTTCTCAACAGCCCCAAGCTCCTGTTCATCCTCTTTTTTATCATTATGATGCTATCAATAACCCTATTTATTCATATCTGCTTCATTATGATGAACATGGTAATTCTGTCTATTTGCCTCCTACTAATCCTTATCAGACCGTTTCTTGTTTTAGGCCTACCTTGCCTGTGCAACCCTTTGACTTGCAAGGACAACCCTGTGTGGGACAACATTTAGCTCAGTAAGGCCCTGCCTTTGGTTCGCAGGGACAACCATATGATCCACAGCGCCAAACTTTACAAGGAAAACCTTTGGTCCAACATGGACAATCCTTAGGTCTTTCCGGTCAACCTCTGAATCCATCAAGACTATCTTATGCTCCTCAGAAGAAAATCTACCCACCACAAGCACAACCTATTGCACCAAAAAAGAAACCACATGCTCAGTATGGCCTGAATGTTGTGCAACCAGGAAAACCCTACGATCCTTTTCCAGGTCAACCTGGTTATCAAAGAAAACCTGGTCCATCACAACCATCGGGCCAACCTTTCCCACAAGGCCAACCCGATGGCCCTCATTATTTGGTTCAAACCGCTCAGCAACCAATTCAACCTCCTCCTTAGCCGGTTCCAACGTTTTATTAGTCTTTTCTACCTATTTATAGTAATTTATGTTTATCGGCTTACCAGCCTTCTCAATCTGCTCAGCCAGATCCGCCTACTCAGCCGCAAGGTGCTTACTACCCTCAAGGTTCATATCAACTGGTATATACTGTGCCTCAGGTTCCTTACCCTCAAAATCAACCTGTATATCATCAACCTCAAAGCCATGCTTACATTCCATAATAGACTCCATATGCTACTCAGTAAGGACCTCAGTGGTATACTCCGACACAATGTCCTAGTCCTTAACCCAAGTGTCAACCAACTTATCCTGTTTCTAATCCCTATGATCTGAATCGTCTAGGACAGAATGTATGGGGATAGAATCCTGCTTGGACTAGGTGGAATGTACATGAAATCCCTTATCAAAAACCTTCGATGAATTTTAACACCCAATTACCATTTCTTGCTACGTTGGAGTTACCTGATGTGTCAAAGTTGACAAACGATCACATTCTTCATAACCCGTATTGGCCTCTGGTTCCAACCAAGATTCCTGGTGATTGTCCTAAATTTGAGGGCAAGTCTAGTGAAGACCCCTAAGTGCATGTTATGACTTACCATTTGTGGTGTTCCTCGAACTCTTGGGTTGGAAATTCTATTCGACTCCATATTTTCCAGTGAACTCTTATAGGTGCCGCTGCAAAGTGGTACATTGAGCTATCTCATGGCGTCTTCCAAGATTTCAATTCTTTAGCCATGGCATTTTTTATACCATTTTTTTGGTCATCTAACCTATTATTATTAGATGCACCCAAGTACACCATGTAAGACAAATTTTACCCCAAGTAAAATTGCTTTCACCACATAAAATAACTTATTTTGTCATATTTAACCCAAAACAAAGCAATTAATTAAATAAATCTTTATTTATTTAATTACTTCCTAAGAACAAGTTATTTAAATCATTATTTAAATAATATTCTTAGTTAAATTTGACTAAATCATCCATAAATAATCAAATAAACCATTATTTATTCCCATCATTCCCCTAAAATGATAAATAAATCATTTATTTATTTATTATTTATAAATAAAGGAATTGATCCAAGTCAAGAACCCTTTTCCCTCCAACAAATATAATAAAATATTCCTAAAAGGTGCTTCTAGAATTCGATTAATAATATTTTATTCATGCACCGAGTTCTAGACCGCCTCAATATTTTGTTATAAATAGGGGGGTTTTCCCCATTCATTAGTCACCTTCATTGCATTAGATCACTCTAGATCTTCTCTTGGTCACCATTTTCCATTTTTCTTTGTGAACTCCCATTTAGTTCTATGTTTTCCTTTCCACATCCATAAGAGAGAGAAATGCTAGATCTGAAACACTAAGGACTTCCCAGAACCCATCCCACTGAGGAGAACTGGGAAACACCTTTCTTGTTTTCCTCTCAGGTGCCCCATTCTTTAATATAATACAAAATTCTTTTATATACATTCTTCTTGTCTTGTTCATTGGATCTATGGAACTATGTTATTTTTTATCTGCTTAATATCTTTTGTGATTAGATCTAAATTTGTGCAGCAATATTAAAGGTATTTTGCAGCCATAATCGATTTTAGGGCTATTTGTTATGCGTAGCTAAAGTGATATTTTACGATGAAAGAATCATACTAACAGCATTCCTTACGCACTTCCAGTTACTAGTCCGCTATGAGAATGGGACACCTCCTCACTTGATTGACACAGGACCGAGCTACTCATATCTCAGATCATATTCATGAGTGGCAACGTTGTCGTCGCATGATCAAATTTGAAATTCCTAATCAGCTTCTAACTCATTGGTTCACCACCTCCTTTGTTAATCACATTTCCAAAAGACATCACTATAGGGGCATGTGTAACCGAGGAACAAGCCATTTCTTAGGCCCATTATCTTGAAATTGTGTACTCTTGGTCTGGTGCATTATATGATATATTTCCTGATGCTCCCTGACCTGGAAATTATAAACCACCAGTGACTCCATCCATCTATGCTATTATTGGTTCTGTGTCTCAGACTTCTCAAAATTCTTCATCTTCAAACTCTGGGAAGCCGAAGTTCGCTTCTTCCAATAATGTTTCTTCTCAGTCTACTTCGAATTCTGGTAAACCTGCAGAATTTAATGTCGTTTAGGCCAATCCTATGGATAATTCTTCTAAAGGTAAGAAGAAGGGTAAAGGTAAGGCCAAAGCTGATACCCCGAAAAAATATTCTTAGCAACCTCGTCCTGGCAATGGTTCTCAATGCAAACTGAAGTACCCTTTTTTGATTTGTGATGAAGAGAACTTCACCAAGGACTGTCCCCAATGGTCCGAAGTGAACCGATTTCTCAAAGGAACCGAGGGAACTTCGATCATTCTTAAATAACCTTTCCCATGTTAGAATACTCATATGATAGAGCAACCTCAGTCCTCTGCCCCATTTGGCTCTCATGTGTTCATGATGAACAACTCTGCCACCGTTTCTATTGCTACTTGGTCGAAATATTATGATGGATCTCGTCAGGCCACGGGGAAGGAGATCCTTGATGGTCCTCCTCCTCTACCTATTACTAGTCCTCTTGAAATTGAAAGGCCCAATGTTGAATCCATTGTGCGAGCACCTTCCGAAATTGTCCTACGTAAGTATACTTATAATCCCAACACTCGTGCCACTCACCATTACAATATTGTTAAGGATTTGGCTCAGGAAATGTTCGTGATATCTGCATTAGAAATACTTTAGAGTTGGCTATCGCAGTGAAGAGCTTTTTTATCTTCGATTGGTGGGATTGATCCCGTCAATACTAGCCTTCTTTCTTTCGATCTAGATAATTTCATTCCATAACTACCTCATCAGATTTCCCTCATTATTCAAGTTGTTATTAATGGCCTCGACATTCATCGAGCAGTTGTGGATGAAGGTGCGTCAACCTGTGTCACGTCATCTTCGTGTTGGAAAGTTATTGGTTCTCTAGCCTTGAATTCATCACCAAATGCACTAGAAGAATTTGATGGAAGAGAATCAAAACCTTTAGCTGTTCTCTCCAGTTTACCGATTACTTTGAAAGGGAAGACAGTCAATTTCGAGGTCAAAGTCCTTGATGCTAAGCTCAATTATAATCTTCTCCTTGGTTGCAGTTGGACTCACGCCATGTTGTGTGTTCCATCCACTCTCTTTCTTGTTTTCAAATTTCTACATGAAGGAAAGACTGTTGCTATTTATCAATTGTCTTTCTTCACCTCTTCTTCTAAGAACGACGTTCCATATGTTGATCAGATTCCTACTCCCTATGAGAGTGTAGGGCCGGGTAATTTTAAATATCCTGCCCTCATGGGTATTTTTCATCTTCCTCATCTAAATATTGTTCAGATTCATATGATTTCTCAGTCTGATGACATGTGGCTTATTCTTCACCTGAACAAATTGATTCCTTGAGAGATTCAATGCTTTTGAGTCTGACTGAGATTGATTATTGTGAACTCATTGCTACTTCGGAACCTTCATCCTCTAATTGTGTTCCTCTGAGCATGTCTATTGACATTTATTCTCAATCTCCCTGGCTTGGTGATTCAGATTCACCTAATCCATTGAAAGAAGTGTTTCCTTCCGATGAGGCCATCAAGGAAATCATGTCTCTTACAGATCTACTATGGAATGATGGCCTTCATTTTTCCTCGTTTATGCCTGGCCTCAGGGTCATGTCTACTTGTCTCGAGCATTTTTCATCTCAGGTTCCTTCTCCTCTGCTTCAATTTCTTGTTTTGACACATGACGTCTTTATGGAAGGTAACTTGAGTAACATTAAACATACGATGCCGATTGACATTTCCGTTAAACCAGTAATTGTCGAGAACATCCATATTTGGGTTACTTGTTCTTTTGATGAAGTCCAAGTTTGTACTAGCCCTTTTCGCGAGTTCCATGATGTCTTTACATGGTCCTACGAATAAATGTTGTCACTGAACCTAGTATAGTGGTGCATAAAATTCCTACGTATCCCGGTTCGAAACCTATTCGCCAGCGTCTTCATCCTGTGCACCCTAGAAAAGCTGCTGCCATTAAAGATGAAGTTGAAAAACTTCTTCGAGCTGGTTTTATATATCTGATTCCTTTGACATAATGGGCCTCTAATATTTTTCCTATAGATAAGAAACAAGGAACTGTTCGTGTCTGTGTTGATTATCATGATATTAATTGAGCTTGTCCCAAGGATAATTATCCTACTCCCTTTATTAATAAAATCATTGATGATTGTTTAGGGAGTGAGATATTTTCCCTAATGGATAGCTTTTCTGGCTATAATCAGATTAAAATTCTCCTGACTAGTCAACATAAGACTACCTTTATCTATCCTTGGGGTGCTTTCGCATATAAAAGGCTCCCTTTTGGGTTAAAGAATGTTGGGGCTATGTTTCAGCAAGCGATTTTGTATTCTTTTCAAAATATTTGATGCATAATTCAACCTCATATGGATGATCTTCCTACTCATTCACCTAAGCGCATGGACCATCCTGACCACCTTCGTCAGATTTTTCTTCGTTGTCGATGTTACAATATTCGGCTTAATCCACAGAAGTGCGTCTTCTATGTTGACTACGGTCGAAACTTAGGGTTTATCGTATCCAAAGATAGAATTCACCTTGATCCTCTTAAGGTTGAGGCTATTATCAATATCCCCTCTCCCTCCTCATTAAATTGGTTGTAGAGTTTACAAGGTATGGCTAATTTTCCACGTTGTTTTATACCTAACTATGTAGAAGTGGCTATAGGAGACACAAGATTATTAAACCAGGGCATTTAATTCTGTTGGGATGAGATCGCTCAAAAGTATTTTGAGGCCCTGAAGACATTACTTGTCAACGCTCCTCTGTTGCATCCTCCTAACTATCATTGTTATTTTTCCCTTTATTTAGCTATTTCTTTCAGTACAATTTCCACGGTTCTAGTACAGGACGATGATGACGGTAACGAGCATGTTATTTATTACTTGCCTTGTATCCTTCTCGACCTCAATACGTGCTATGCACATGTCGAGAAGTTAGCATTAGCTGCGGTTCAAGCCGTTCAGTGTTTTCATCATTATATTATTTTTCATACAGTGACTGTGATTTCCGATTGCAACCCCGTGACCTATATATTGTCTCGACAATTTCTGGGGGACAAATACTCAAATTGTATTTTCATCTTGCAAGATTTTGATTTGGAATTTACTACTACCAGGTTGAAGAAGTCAATATTCTTTGTTGATTTGATTTTTTCCCTCCCTTCAGACTCTCCTCTGTCTCGTTCTGAGGATTACATTCCAGATGATACACTTTTTTTTATTAGCACCCTCGATCCATGGTATGGTGATATCATCGTTTATCTCGAAACTGTTACTTTCAGATCTAAGTTGACGATGGATGCCCGCCGACGCATCTGTCATCAGTCTCAACCTTATCGTATCATTGGAGATACCCTCTAATCGTGTCAGAGTGGATTCCATTCTCCATCGATGTTTGACCCTCGAGGAGGCTGAGCAAGTCCTCAATGATTTTCATAGTGGCGCCTGTGGTGGTCACATGTCTGGTTATGCCACTGCACAAAATTTTCTTCGTGTTGGGTATTTCTGGCCTTCTATCTTCAAATATTGCATTGTCGTAGTTCGTAAATGTCATGATTGCCAGGTTTATCAAATTAAATATGCATGCGCCACCTGTACCTCTTCATCCTGCCATTACTGTTGGTCCCTTTGCAAAGAGGGGCATGGATTTTATGGCATGTAACCCTAACTCGGGCGGGGGGCATGCTTATATTATCGTAGTCGTGGACTAATTCACCAAATGGGCCGAAGCAATGCCTAAACTTTCCGCTGATGGTAAGATAGCTACTCAATTCATATTCAATCACATCCTTGCTAGGTTTGGTGTCCCTAAAGCCATTTTTACCAATCATGGTTCCCATTTTCATCATTACATGGTGGCTGAGTTGACTTCCAAGTTGGGTCTGCATCACGACAACCCAATGCCATACTATCCTCAGGCCAATGGCCAGGTTGAAGGCGTGAACAAATTTCTTGTTACAATGCTTCAGCCTATGATTGGGATCCATAAATCCAATTGGCATCTCATGTTATTTTCAGCTGTTTGGGCATACCAAACCTCAGTTAAGAGTGCCACCAGATTCACCCATTTTCAGTTATTTTATGGTCTGGAAGCTACTCTTCTGATTGAATGTGAAATACCTTTGCTCAAGTTTGGTGTTGAATTACTGATGAACACTTCACAAGAAGAAGAGCATCTCCTTTATCTCGAAAGGTTAGATGAAACCCGCCACCTTTCTGCTCTGGTTATTGAAGCATAGAAAAAGTGGATCGAAGCTCATTTTGACCAATTAGTTTCCCCTCGTTCTTTCATTGAAGGAGATCTCATCCTCCTTTATGACCAAGTTCATGATAAGCTAGGGGCGGGTAAATTTCAACCAATGTGGAATAGGCCTTAGATTGTTAAATTTTTATTGCAGAATGGGGCCTATGAGCTCATTGATTACAAAGGTCATCCTTTAGAACAACCTAGAAATAGGTTGTATCTCAAAAAGTATTATGCGTGAGTCATTCATGGATGATTTTTGTACGTACGTGTTTTTTTTCATTTTTGTACATATTTTGATTTGGTGTTCTTTGGGAGAATTTTCCTACTTATTTGGGTCTTTCCTATCTTTGTAGATGTCTATTGCCCCTTATGTTGGTTTCGTGAATGGTGCTTCCCATAGTACGAAGAATTTGTCTTTAGCAGCTTGGGTAATCTATGATCCCGATGGTGAGTTGATAGAACTGCAAGGTATTCTTCTAGGACAAACTATAAACAATTTCACTGAATTTAATGTTTTCCTTGAACTATTAACCAAGGTAATCAATCTCAGCATACGTGCATTTCTTGTAAATATAGATTCACGGCTTGTTGTTCTGCAACTCAATGGTCATTATTCAATGAGAAACCCATGCATTTTGAGATTGTATTTATGTATTCGTTTGTTGGAAAGACATTTTTATTTTATCACATATCAACATATTCCTAGATGAATGAACACATTAACTAATACAATGGCTAACATTGTATTAGATAGAAATTTCTGTAATTTCTAAAGGCATCATCATGTGAAAAATATCCATATAGGAAAATAGATGTATATATATATATATATATATATATAGATATATATGTATATATATATGTATGGATGTATGTATGTATGTATATATATATATATATATATATCGCATGTTTGCATCAGTGTGCATCATACATTCAAAAAATATGTGTGTTTCGGTTACATACTGAGACACCATGTCTCTCAAAAATGCAGATATAACGCCTATGTGTCTAATTGGCATGATGCTCTTGATAGCATGTCACTGCCCATCCAAGCAACCTCAGCAAGTGGTGAATACGGCTTGGCACCCTGACAGTATGTCTCTGGTATGCATGAGGAACATCGTCGAATCATACATAATCCGGGACTCCATGTGTAATCCCCTCTAGGTTGCACACGATTGCCTCTTCTTTGCTTCCCTCAACATGAGTGTCAAAATCACGAGGAATTCGCCTCGCTATCGGAGACATGCCTGCGGGTATCTCTGGGCCAACATCTGAAAATACATGGATTTAATGTCAGAATATACATAGTTAAAAAAAAAAATTCATAACACTCATGAAAATTAAAAAATGAGTCTTACCCAAATCTTCATCCCAATCCTCTCCCTCTGGGAGTGGGAGGTCCAAATCACCAGCAAAATCTGTACCAGAGTAGGGCCAGTCCTTGACGACGATCAACTGTCGACGAAGCCAATCAAAGAGCTCCGGTCTTCAGGACATCTGTTGACTGCCCCCTGCACTTGGCATCAGAGCCACCCATCGGGCCATCCGTGGTTCTCTCACTGGTGGTGTTGGTACTATGACCTCGTGATGCTGAAAAATTGGTAGTCGTTCCAGGAAGAACGACACCAGGACAGACCCATAACCAAATTGCTTCAATTTTCCCTTATTGCATTTTGTTAGCTGGCGTTTCATGTTTATTGTCATGGCCTCTGCCTAGTTGTAGATGATCAGTATCAAACAGTCTACAGCAAGAAGAAACTGTGTATTTTTTACATTGTGTGGTGCTTGTGATCTCGCAGCTCGTGTGATGGTATGCGGCACTACTTTTAGTGCTAAGTCTGAGATAGTTTGGATATCAACTTTCCCACTTCCTGTTCCCTTTCGTGCCCCTCGACATACTCTGTACATCACCATGGACATACTCTCCATGCAATTTTTCATACCTATTAGGATCGATTTTGCTCCCCTCCACGACAATCCTGTGATAAATTAGACGTCATAAACATCAATCTCAAGTTCCTAATCTCGAAGGATGAACTTTTCTTGGTCCCCATCCCATATGCTGATCAAATATTGTAGCAGCTCTAGTTGAGCACAGAGACATGGTGTCAATAAAAAATTCTTCAGTCCACAATATTGGAGAGCTTCCATGCATCTTCCATGGCAAGCTCGTCCTCTTCGTTGTGTTCCTTTTCTTTCCATTCGATCACCCTTTTGTCGCTTTCTACCTGTAAACACAATATGATAGTATTAGCCATTTTTGAAGCTTTAATTTATGAATGATTGGGGTTTTTGACTTGAATTTTGCACAAAAAATGGTTTGCGCCATTGGCACAACTATTTCCCAAACAGTCGCGCCAATGGGCGCACCCTAGTGTACAAAATTCAATGGTTAACCCGCGCCAACTGTCGTGCCCTAATTTTCATATTTCCTTGCCCAAAATTCAAAATAGGAAATTGAAAATAGTAATAAGTGACACAAAAATAAGGGAGATATCTCTGCTCTTACGTGGAAATGATGGATTTAAGATTGGTATGCTTGATTGTCCATTATCATCACCGAAAAATCACACAGTAAAATGGGTAACTATTTGCTCCACAAGAGGTAAAAAGTGAAAAGTAATTATTTTTACCATTTTTTGCACTTTATAACTTTTTACAATCCTAATTAGGTTTTAAGACATGTTTTTCGATTATTTTATTATATTATTTTCAAAAAATGGGTTTTACATGTATCTCTTGTGCAACAATAGGTTTTCAGGACATAGTGATGGAATAAAGAGTTAAATTTTATACTTTATCGGACTCGGTAAAAACATGAAAAAATCACTACTAGAGTCATCTTTCACCTCTTTTCTATTTCTCTAAAATTGAAAATATCGTCGAGACTCTTGTCATTTCGAACACATTAAATGGTTGCGAAGAAATATCTACCCAATGTAAATTTACCCCTTTTTCATGCTTGGATAGATTATTTACGAAAAAGGAATACCTTAGCCTATCACGACTAAGAGGTTCTTTCAGATATTGTTTTCTACCTTTTCGGATCTGAGAGACTATTTAAGAAAAGGGCCATGATGGAGTTTTCTTTTCTTTCTTCTTTTCAAACTCTCTAAATATGAAAATATGTCAAGTTCTCCCTTTCTCAGACTCGTTAAACCCTGCTGACATTAGATTTCATTGCCATAATGTTACTCGAGTTCCTCCTTCCCAGGGCTCGTAAAATGTACTAGGTTGGATTTGTTCGAAGGACAAACTTACATCACAAGCATATGCTATCGTCTTAAAGCTTGTTTTAAAAATAATTGGGGTACTTGCCAGAAATGATGGGGGAAAATGGAACCAAGTTTTAGTTATGTTTGCAGTATGTCTGCATTCGTGTCAGGTTGGGGACATCTCATTTCGTCATTTTTTCCTCCATGGGTTTGGGTAATCTCTTTTGACCTCTCATCTGCTCTTTTGCCACATCATCATGACCTGAGATCCTTTGAAGTCAAATAATGCCAAATCCAGTGTCATGTTGCTAATATGTTCAACAAAAGTTTTCCTCTGTAGTTTTCAACCTCCCTTTGATTCTCTATTGGTCATGTTCATCATCATATTCCTCTGTCTCATATCGATTTTGTGGGAAACATTATGGCCCACCTTCGATCAGGTCACTTCCTGTCGACTTCAGCTCATTATCCAAGAATTTGATCTAGAGACTCTATTCTGGTACCTTGGAGCTTGCATGCCTTAATGGAAGGTTTTTCGCATTCGACACAAGGTCCACATCATTGGCCTTCGATTGAGTGATTCTGCAGATGTTCAATGCCAGATCACTATTCACATTTCGTGGATTGTACTAGTTGTACCTTCAGAACCATTGTCATTATTGGTGGTTTCTCTTGTGCGTGTTAACAGATTTCATCATTAGCTGGTAATCAGGTGATTTTCTTGCATTTTTGACTTCAACTCATATATTCGCATGCCTGAATTTGTACTTGTTCGAGTCAAGATGGAGCGCAAGACCCTAGATTTTGTCTGATAGAATCCAGGCTATAGATTTTGGTAAATTATCATGACTTATGAAATGACTCGTTTGATTATATGGCTGCAACCATACAAAAGTCTATTTGTTTATCCTAACTGCTGGATGGCTGCGTCCATACCTCAGATCTCAGTTTTTATATATACTTTATTATGGATGGTTGCGTCCATAGCACATGTTCAAGTATCAAAGATATCAATTGTATTCATAATTGCAGGTATTTTGACAGGAGTGTTTGGTTCGAATGCATTCTCATAAAGCATTTTGCCCCTCCCTCTGCCTCGGGCCTAATTCTTTAGGGGGCATCTATTACAAAAAATTTTGTCACTGTCCCTGTAATGCCCATCTCGCGCATTGGAGGGTCATTCCCATTATCAATACGTAGTGTCATGCCTTGTAAAGACCATAATTGTGTCCCTTTACATGGGAGTAATATTCCTTTTGTTTAGAATTCCCTGAGAAGAGACTCAAAAACCCTTGTTTTTGCCTTGCCGCGAGTAATCAGTTATGCCCTCACACTAAAGAGGAAGATTAACACTGGGCCCTGTGCCAGTTGGTGCTCTGTCCCAGTTTTCCACCTGCGTAAAGTTGTTTATCGAATTTTTTTTTAAAAATAGAGGTGGAGATTCCACTCCAACCACCTCGAGGATGAGTCATTGGGAGTGGTTGAACTGATAAACCATGGACTACCTCCTTTAGGTTTATGGTTTCCACCTCTTATGGGAACTCCCTAAAGGATAGGCCTCCCTCCCACCTTTTTAGTGATCCTAACCTTCTCCTTTTCCTCTATAAAAGAAGCTATCTCTCTTAGAACAAGCTAGCGGAACTCGGAGAATTAGACATGTTATAGTTGAATTACTAGAGTAGATAGAAGAAGAAGGAATTACGTTGATGAAGCTTGAGTCCATGACTTCTGAGAGAGCTTGAGTCCATGCCTTCATCCCATATGAATTCCCTGAGGAGCATCTGAGACGCGCTTTGGCTGAACCCCGCTGGAGGAGACTGCAACGTCAAAGCATTGGTTGTAACTCTTCCTTCTATTCATTTATATACATCACTACTCTTTGGTTCCACTTTTGTGTTACGATTTTTGTTTGATGCAATATGTTTAGCCCTCTTTCATTGGCTAATAGTTATGAATGAAATGTTGTTATCTTGTACATTGTTCTTCTTTCTTGTTCTATGTGTAGGTATCCAAACGAAATGGTGAAAGGATTGTGACTTGCCGAGGTAGGAGCGAGAGTCCACCACTTCTACAGCAAAAATGACAGCATTGGATTCCAGTTAGGTTGATCTACCGTGTTGCTTGTTCATTCAATTATTAGGAAGAAACACTTTAGCATGTCCCTTTGTTTCTAGACCCACTCTAGGGCTAGAGGGATCATCTCTATCTACAGAGAGGATTTAGCTGCTTAACATATATCATCTATAGAATTCACTCTCTTGAATTCAAAGGTATGTCCCGATTTATAATTTTTGTAATTATTTATATAGGACCATGGAATTTGTCTATAATTTTGTGATAGATTGTAATGAAATTTCTATCATGGATAATATAATGGTTATGTTATGTTTATAATAATAATCATTCATTTGAATAAATCCTTGTAAATGTACTGGTCTACTTCATTGCACTATTTTGTTCTTGTAATATCCTCTAGTACTTTATTATGTATTGCATATTTAATTTCTTAGTCAATAAAAGAATTAATGATTGTATGTAACCCTCTAGTTACTACACAGTAGAGTGTTTAAAATTAATTTGTATAATCATACTTTCTAGGAGATGGACAATTATCTGTTTCTGTACATATATTTATGTTCAATGGTTTATTATACAATTGTTAAGTACATTATTTCTCCTCCTTTCCACATGTATTTATATAATTTATGTGCATGAAATTTATATTTTTACAACCTAACAGGTAATTTAAACCCTACTACTTGGATTTAGACATTGTGTATGTTGGTTTACTAATTTCAATTTCCATGTAACTATATAGAGCTAAATATATATAATATAGTATGTTTAGTTAAATACATGAGACTATATAAATCAAATTTCTATATAAATTAATAATTCAGAACTATTATTTTTCCACCTTTTCTAATTGAATCATAATTTAATACAAAAAGATAAATTTCAACTCTTCTAAATAAATCCTCATTACTCTAACTTTCATCATCACAACAATTTCATAAGAAAGAATTAAATAACTTGTGCATACCAATTTTGATAAGACTATTTGCCACCCAACCTTGAGTTTTCTCTCCACATCTCCCCCCGAGCAGCGACGAATTCCTCCAAAGTGTAGACAACCTATTTTCTACCAAGGAATGGTTTATTCAAGCTAGCTTTCCTTTTAGAATGTTTCCATGACTGCGTCCAATTAAATCAAGATGTTGTTTTATTTTTTTCCTAGGCTTTACTTTTTTTTTTCCACAAAACTACTTTAAAACTAGCCTTTTCCTCTTTCTAGTTTTATTTCACCTCTTCTCAGTAATTTTCCACTTTATTGAGGTATCTTTGAGATGTCTATCTCCAATCTAACATTTTAAATTTATTTTATTTTCTCCAAGGATTTTTGGATAATTTGGGAAGTCTTTGGAATCCTGGTCTCCAATATACTCTAGTCTTTGCACAATAATTAAAATTTTACATTTATAAAATTTAAAAATATAATATGTCTACAAATGTTGTTTTCCTTTAGGTCCACTCAACCTGTAGGATTTTCAACTGTCTAATAAAATAATTAAAAATAGGGATATTACATATTCCCCCTCTAAAACAAAACAACATCCTCGGTGTTGCAAAATATTAGTTCACTTTTCAAACAGTGATGGATATTTCTCTTTCATTTCCTCTTCTCGCACCCAGGTAGCTTCTTTAGGTGTAAAATGCCTCTGCTAAACTTTCACCCTAGCTACCATCCCATTCTGTAGCTCAATTTATTCCAATGCCAGTATACGAAGGGGCTTTGGAAGAAATTCCCCTTATGTTTCAACCTATATCACAATCCAATCAATTACATGAGTAGATCATGTACATAGTTTTTCAATAAGGAAACATGAAAAATATTGTGAAACTTAATTTAAATAGGTAGAGCCAATTTATAAGCTACTGGCACCACTCTTTCTAGAACTGCAAATGGTCCATAGTAGCGTGGTGCTAAATTAGCACAACTACCCGTATATAAGGTACTCTTTTTAGGCTTAGTACTCAAATAAACATGGTCTCCCACTTTTGATTCTCTATGAATTATCTTTTTGTCTACATAGTGCTTTTTTTTGTCTTGAGTTGTTTTAAATTTTGTTGAATTTTCTTCATAGTTCTTTCCATCTGTTGCAATGCATCATATAAAAGAATTAACTTATCCTCTGGCTGACTCAAACTGAGCGGAGTGTGGCACTTTTTTCACTATAATGCTTCAAAAGGACTCATATTTATTGAAGCTTGATAACTATTATTATATGCAAATTCTGCTAGATGCAGAAAATCTTCCCATGTTGTAGGTTTGTCCATAACATACATCCTTAACATTACTTCTAAAATGTGGTTAGGTCTTTCATTTTTTCCATCTGTTTGTGGATGGTATGCAGTACTAAGGTTCAATTTGGTACCCATTCCTCCAAATAGAGTCTTCAAAAAGGTTAAATTAAAATTTGCATCTTTGTCTGATATAACCATTTTAGAAATACCATGTAGCTTCACAATTTATTTCATAAATGAATTAGCTACAGGAGTTGTACCAAAAGTATATTGCACTGGAAAAAGTGTGCAACTTTAGTCAATGTATCTACAACCACCATTATAGATCCATATTTATATTTAGCTCTAGGAAATCCAGTGATGATGTATAAGGAAACCACTTCCCATTTCCATTTTGGAACAGGTAAAGGGTTCAACAATCTTGCTGGATGTTGATGTTCCACCCTTACCTGCTAACATTCTAGACATCTAGTTAGATAATCAACTACATTTTTCTTCATACCTATCCAAAACATGTTCTTTCTGAATTCTAAAATAAGTTTTTAATAACCAGGATGGCGTGCATAAGGTATTTTATGATACTCATATAAAATTTCTCATTTTAATGATGTCACATTTGGAATATAAAATCTGTTTTTATAATAAATCAACCCCTTATGATTTTGAGTATATCTCAATATTTCAGTGTTCTACAATTTTTCTTGTAGCTTCTCCAATTTTACACTACTTGCGGAATTATTTAAAATTTGATAAACATTCCTACTCATAGTATCTTCAATCTTCTTTTCCTTCCCCTTAATATGTTTCATTTCCATATCAAACTCACTAAGGAAAGACAACCATCTAGATTGTCTGGTATTTAAATTAGGTTTTCTGAAGAAGTATTTCAAACTTATATGATATGTCATCAGTATGAACTTCTTTCCTAATAGATAATGTCTCCACATCCCCATTGCATGTATCACAATAGCTAATTCTAAGTCATATACAATATAATTTTGTTATGTTTCTTTAATTTTATTGACTCATATGTTATGATTGAATTTTCTTGTAGAAATATTCCTCCTAATCCTTCTACACATCAATCAATACATACTACAATTTCTTTTTTTAGATCAACAATATTTGATATGGGGCAGTTTTTAATTTAAGTTTTAGTTGTTCAAAACTATGTTGACACTTTTTTGTCCACTCAAAATTTACTCTCTTTTCCTGGAAAGAAGTAATAGGATAGGCTAAGGATGAAAATCCTTCTACAAACCTCTGGTAGTATCAAACAATACCCATGAATGATCTTACGGTTGGGACATTAGTAGGTACAGGCCAATACATGATTACTTGTATTTTCTCTGGGTCTACTGCTAATCCATCCTCTGAAATTACGTGACCCAATTACTGAATTTTCTCTTTGTAAAATTCATCCTATAAGTGTTTGTAGGACAACTTTGAGATTTTCTTTGTGTTATTTATGGTTTTTGGTATATATCAGAATGTCATCAATGAACATTAGAACTAATTTGTCTAGATACTTGTGTAACACACTATTCATTAAGCACATGAATGTAGTAGGTGCATTAGTAAGTCCATAAGGTAGAACTACAAATTCAGACTGTCGATATCTAGTCATGAATGTTGTCTTATTGATATCCCCATCTTTGATCTTCAGTTGATGATATCCTATTATTAGATTAATATTTGAGAAGATATTGGCTCCTCTCACTTGATAAAATAAGTCATCTATTTTAGGCAAAGCATATTTGGTCTTTATGGCCAATTTATTCAGTTGTTTCTAGTCTATTCACATCTTGTATGTGCCATATTTCTTTTAACAAACAATATCGGTGCTCCCCAAGGAGACACACTTGGTCTCATGTATCCTCTGTCTAATCAATCTTGTATTTGAATTTTTAGTTCTAACAATTCAGGAATAGTCATTCTATATGGTGCTCTAGAAATAGGTGTATCTCATGGTACCAATTCAATTGAGAAGTCAAATTCACTTTTAGGGAGTAGATGGTGAATTTCCTTTGGAAATACATCTTTAAGGTCTCTAATTACTGGTAAATTCTCTATAGCTTCTTTTTCAATTTAAATTCCAAATTCCTCCACTTGTACAACACACACATGACATAATTTTCTTGATGTCATTTTTAATTGTATTGCATAAATCTTCCTGATCGATATGGATCTTGGTTTTTCTTTCATTATCATAGGTTTTCCCTCACCATCTATACAACAAACTATTTTATCCAAGAAATTAAATAATTCTTTATGATTCTATAACTAGTCTCTTCCCACTAACACATCATATGAGCCTAGACGAAAAATATTTAAACTCAGTTCAATTTCATACCCATTTAAATTTAGAACAGTTTTTGGAAGTTTATGGGTAACTATTCTTTTTCTTTTCATAGCTGGCTAAACTAACCATGCTTGCTGAAATTTTTCCAATTTTAAGTTGTACTTTTCCACCATCTGAGGACTTATATAACTTAAATTTTCTCTTCGATTTATCAAAATAGAAACAGGTTGTTCAGTAATCATACCTTCGATTTCTATCACAGTTGATTGATGTTCATCTTGGTGATCCTCAACTGTAGCATTGATCCTTGAAATGTTTCTAGAAATGTCATTTGCAATATTTGCCTCTCGTAATACTTGAATATTTTGAACTATTCTATGAGGAAAATCATGTAACAGGTGAGGTTATCCACAACCCCATAACTTTGATGGTTCTTTCATTTTTAAAGTCCCTTGCTTTTTTATGGTTGCATCCATTTTTTAGACCCAATCTGTGATTGTGCTGGTTGGTTTTCTCTAGTTTTGTTAAACTTCTTCCTTTGATGGTTTTTCCCAAAAATTTTCAAGTATGTTGTTTTTACTCTTTTTACATTAGATTCACCTTTCCCTTTCTCTCTTTTTAACAATTTTTCTTCTGATCATTTCTGCCTTTGAACTATTGATAACACAGTCTTGCTTTGTGCATAGATTCATCCATTATCTTGGGATTGCCAATTCCATTCTCCTTATAGATAGTAGGTAGGCAATTTAAAAATCGTTGTACTTTGGCCTTTTCCTCTCTAATATAAGGCACATAGCGATGTAAGTCAGTGAATTTGGTAACAAACTCATCAATACTGAGTTTTCCCAATATCAGCTCATGAAATTCTTTGGATTTGTCATCATAATGTCTCTCATTCAGATATCCAGACTTGAATTTTATTTGAAAGTCCTCCCCGATAATAGTTTTCTCATCCAGCACATGTACCATTTTGGTTTCTTCCCACCATAGGGTTGCTTTACCTTGTAGTTGGTAAATGGCCAATATGGCTTTCAAGTTACTTCCATATTCATAAACTTGAAAGTATTTTACCATATTCAGAAGCCAAGCTTCTACACCCTCCTCCTTTTCACCATCATAAGTGGGAGGTTTTAGTTTTCAAAATTTTCCTTGCAATTTGTTTTTCTTTATGGACTTTTGTCTGGATGCTTCACCATCCTCAGATCCTTCTGATTTGGTTTCAGCTTCTTTCCTCTTTCTTCCATGGTCTTCACTTTCATGACTAGACCTTGAGGTTAATTCCTTGATCAACCTCTCTTTCTCTTCGCTAGCTTGCAACTGTCATTCATTATTGGGTCTAAGCTAAATCAATTCTTGTGGCATATCCGTGACTATATCCAACAAATGAGCACTTTGATCTGGTGGATTTCCCTCACCACCCATATCCACGTACAACCCTCCTTTCTCACCCATAATAATATTTGTACCTTTCTACAATCACTATGCACAAAATATAAATTAGTGCAACAAATTTTTCAAATTTGTAATTAATTTACAACAGCATAATTTGGGTTTTTATTTTTTATGTGTGAGGACACATAGGCCCAACGTTTTCAACATTAGTTCTAATACCATGTAACAACTCCACTTACCGAAAAAAAAAATATTTATATCATTAATGATACCTTATCTTCATTGAATTTACTACCTTTCGTCATATTTCTATGTTTCCATTTAATTGTACTTTATTTTGTTAAATTTTCTTTAACAACTTCCTTTTTGATTAACAAAATACAATTTTGTGATTGATGATCCTGTAACCATGTTAAACGATTTCCTATTTCACTTTTATCATTGAATGTCCTTGATGACAGCTATTCAAGTGCTTAATTATGTTATAATATTTATTTTATTTTATCATTAATTTATTTCCTTATAATCTTATGCATTTTCTAGCATTGTTGTTAAAAACTTTCATTTTTATCTTACAATATTTACCTATATTCTAAAATTCTACTTGTCCTCAACCCCTCTAAGAAATTTATATATACTCATATCTATTTATTCCACTTATAACCCACTGTTTAACCATTTTGAAAATAATTAGAATTAATACTAAATCTACTTATCGATACATGGACCTATAGTATTGGATTCAACCTTTAATTATATCACATAATTAATATAATGAAATATACATAAGGTTGATTATAGATATCATATGACCTTCCCATATCCTACTAACTCCATTTTAGAGTATTTTTCGAATTCCATCTTTACTTTCCCACTTATCTTAAGTTCAAAGGACATTATCTGTATACACATAATATCATTCCACTTAATTTGAAATTCTTAGTTCAACTCATTATCGTATCAGAAATTCTCATCATATATATCATCTGTTACCCTATATCTACTTAGGACATTGATCCTAATTAATACCTTCGACTTGTCACATTTATTTCGATACATTTGCTGGGATATTACTTTGATACTAGGGAAAATTTTAAGGATGGAAGTTTATATTAAAGTTTAGAAACCTTGGCAAATCTTACTAGTCCCCAATATATAAATTGTAAAAAAATTTATGTTATTTTTGTGAAAATATTTAGGTTTCTAGTTATTTTATATTAGTATATATAAAATTTTGTCGATTTTTAGGAAAAAATAATTTTATACTATAAAATTTGGGCGAATCAATTTTCAAAAAAATTAAAATTGGAAAATCTTTTTTTTTGGAAAAAACATGGAAAATTATCCCACCTGCAAATATTAACCCCTAAAATTTTCCCTGGTTGATACGCATATTAAAATTTTAGCCTTTAATAATTAATATATTAACCCACAATTAAACGTATTTAATTTCTTTGATCGTTATTAGGATTTAATTATATCGTATTCATAACTTGAGGACATATTATTTATGGCATTTCTTTGTTCTAGAACTTCACTTATTAATGGCGGCACTTCGTCAATCAACTTAATCACATGGCCTCTGTGATATTTTCGATCTATTATGGGATGGATTGTTTACAAGTTTACGGTGAGGATTTATTTGTATACTTTCCCTCTGCCTATGTGTTTGGTTTTGCGAAGGGAGGTTAGGGTTCCAGTTTTATTTCATTCGGTCTGCCACTGGAGGTCTCAGATCTGGCCTTCCATCTAGACCTTTATGATGTTCTACAACTCTTCTTTCCTGGCTTATGAAACTAACTCCCTCTCGTAAGATTTTAATCGGTGTTTAGTTTTCCTCCTACCACTGTTCTACGTTTTCTATTTCAAGATTTTAATTATCTTCTGTTGACTAATTCCATTTTTTGTTTTTTGATTGCATAGGTAACTTCTTTCCTCACCTTTCTAAGGAAATTTCATTTTAAAAATTCTAGGTAATACAATTTTTAAGCCCTCATTCTATGAAGAACAGATTTTACCTCTATGGATTTTGTCAATATGACATTCAAGTCCTTTTTCATTTCATTATAACAATTCTATGAAGAATTCTTTAAGTTCATTTCCATTTAGAACATATA
This sequence comes from Pinus albicaulis, assembly GCA_034641835.2. Classification (NCBI taxonomy): domain Eukaryota; kingdom Viridiplantae; phylum Streptophyta; class Pinopsida; order Pinales; family Pinaceae; genus Pinus; species Pinus albicaulis. The sequence goes on along the minus strand of CM076583.1, from coordinate 634,421,874 downwards.
AAACCTATCATTCTAATACCTCCTTTCTTTGAAACACCTCTCTATCTGTCTCGATACAGTTGTGTTGGGAAAAATACTGAGAGGGAGGGGTGAATCAATATTTAGGGCTAAAAATTTTTTTACTCTTTCTTTCTCTTAAAACCATATGCTATTTTACAGAATCCAACATGTATGTCCAGAGATCTTATTATGTATTTATTTAGATCATTGCATCATTCATTCATCAGATGTTTAGTAAGAAGTAAGTATGAACAAAAATAACATAACAAACCATCAACCATAAGCCACACATATGAACACCAGTATTTAAGGTGGAAACCTAATTTGGGAGAAAACCACCGCTACTGTTATCTCAGTCTTCAATATTTATTATAAAGAAAACTTCTTACAATTTATGCTGGCGTAGACTTATACCAGCACGCAGGCACCTACCTGCAGAAAGGCTACAACCTTCTCTCGTTTACCAGCTACCACTAGAAGGGAGCTACAACCCCCTCACTGAAGGCTTCAACCCTCAGCACCACTGTAGACCATGTTCCATCAATTTTCATACAGGATCCACCAGTTTCCACACAACATACCTTGCTGGCCACCAGATTTATTCATTTTCTTCAGTACACTCATACCAGTTCTTCATGATTTCGTCAGTCGATCAAACCATAGATTTATCATCGTCAGATCATTATATCCATAGGTGCATCATAGATTCATATTTATCAATTAAGAACAGAGTTCGTCCATGCAGATATTCCTTAGAGAAATTTATTCATTCCCCACCCATACGCAAGTACACTTTGTACAATAATCGTCTTCTCCTTATATAGTTTTTTCCTTTAGTAAAACCATGAGTAAAATCCATTCAACTGTTAATGGTATTCTTTTGAAAATATTTCCTTTAGTTTACCCCACGTGCCTCTTTGATTTCTTTTTGATTTATTTATCAATTTGAAGAAATTGACAAATAAATATATTTACAACTTTGAACTGAACTTTAGGATTAAAGTTACAACCCTTCATAATTTAAATAAATATCCAACGTTTTCAAATAATTAACCTTATGATAAACCTTTGACCTCGGGCCCACATATATATTCAATAGCCAATCAAATACGTGCATGGTACCATAAGTAAACTTACCGCAAGTCCAGTGTCCGATCACCGTTAGATAGCACGCTTCCAGATCAACGACATATATGCATATCGCTCGACCTCCAATGCCGAACGTTAACATGTGATGGCACATCGTACTTTGGTTAATCTTCGTGCATCTTCCTCATACGACCACCGTTCGCTGGCTTCCCTCTAGATCAACGGCTCACAACAATATCGATGGGCATCCTGGGTCGAATTATAATGCGCGATGGCGCGCAGTGGTAAGCATTTTTGTGAAATCGTATAGGGACGCGTGTCGCCCGTTCTATGGAATCTCTCCCCACCTCTTGAATAACGCTTGCCCATTGAAAGCAGTGCGATGAAAATCGAAAACCGCTTGTACTGTTCCTCCTTCATGGTTCCGCCTTTCGCTCAAGGTTCCGTCCGTCCTTCCTTTTGTTACATTCTACCTCTTTTCCTTCCATGTTAGGTTCATGATTCCAAAGAGTTAGTCTGAGTTTGCGCTATCTTTCTTACTTGGTCTATCTTCGGCAGCATTTCCAATAAACGGCGAAGGCTTCCTTTATGAGGGGAATGAATTCAACAGAGTTTCAGGGCATTCTGTAGGAGAATTGAACCAATAGATACCCAAATACACTTGGTATTCTCCACCCATCAGAGTATCACCAAAACAAAATCATACACAAGATTTCCTCCATCAGGATGCATACATACACCAAATAAAACTTTCCATATGATTTAATTTCACAAGGACACAAATATCCTTCCTACAGAATTTAAGTTGCTCCTTGATTGATACTGCTCTGTGTAGATGCACTCTTTCTCTGTTCTTCTCTATTGACCTTTGTCCTCTACTATGTTTCTTTTCTCTGTTTCTAGTTACTGTGTCAGATGCCAATTCCTTTGCCACTTCCTTTACCATCAATGACAATATTTCCAACAATCTCCCCCTTTGGCATTGATGGCAACATTCTTCCTTTGATTGTCTTATAGAAGACCTTTGTAGCGTTTCCTCCCCCCTTGACATCAATGGCAAAGAGTTGACCAAGATCTATTGAACCGAAAATACCATGCTCCCCTTGAGAACATGTGGTATCTTCAAACATAATATAACAAAATGACTTATAAATGCCAACGATGCATCCTTTTCATATAACCAATGCTCCCCCTTAGCCTGTGCATTCAGAGATGCCCAACAACACTTCACAACCAATTTAATCTTCTGTATTTAAGTAGATCTGATCTTTTACATGGCAGAGACTACTCCGAGTTTCTGTCTAAGATATTCGAACGCTTCCCTGGGTAGAGGTTTGGTAAATATATCAGCAACTTGTTCTTTGGAGGGAACATACTCCAATTTCACCTTTTTTTCAAGCACTTTTTCACGTAAGAAGTGATACTTGATGGGAATGTGCTTGGTCTTGGAATTTATAATAGAATTCTTTGAGATACTGATGACACTTGTGTTATCACACATAATGGATATAGGAGGTGAACATTTGATTTGAAAGTATTGTAAGGTTTGCATCATCCAGAGAAGTTGAGTGCAACATGATGCGGCAGCCACATATTCTACTTCTGCTGTAGATAAGGAAATAGTTCTTTTCTTCTTACTAAACCAAGATACCAACCGGGGCCCCATATAGAATGCACCACCACTAGTGCTTTTTTGATCATCAACACTTCTAGCTCAATCTGCATCAGTGTGTGCATGAAGGGTAAGATCAACATTCTTTGGATACCATAGTCTAAATTCTTGAGTTCCTTCTAGATATTTGAATATTCTTTCAATAGCCTGAAGATGAGACTCCTTTGGATTATCTTGGAATCGTCCAAAAATCCCAACTGCATGCATGATGTCTAGTCTTGTCCCAGTGAGATAAAGCAGACTTCCTATCATAGATATGTATTCTGGTTGATTCACCATGGGGGAATTATCATTAGAACTGAGATTACATCTGGTTATCATTGGTGTACTTACAGGTTTTCAATCTTCCATGCCATACTTCTTCAAGATTTGCTTGAGGTATTTTGCTTGTGATAAGAATATGCCATTTTTTGCTTGTTGCACTTGCAAGCCAAGAAAAAATGTTAGTTCCCCAAGTAAAGACATTTCAAATTCTTGCTGCATGTCAGAAGCAAATTTCTGACTCATAGAATCTTCATTACTTCCAAAAATGATATCATCAACATATACAACCACAATCAATAGTTTGTCATTTTCAGCTTTTTTGTATAAGTTGCTATCAGCAGACCCCTTTGAAAATCCTTGTTGATGAAGATATTTGTCAAGACAATAGTACCATGCCCTTGGAGCTTGTTTAAGACCATATATAGCCTTTTTAAGTCTATAAACAACTTTTTCATCATTTCCCAAAATGAATCCTTCTGGATGTTCTATATAAAATTCTTCTTCTAGATTTAACATCCATTTGATAAACTTTGATTTGCTGGAAGCTTGAAAAAGCAAGAAAAATTCTTATGGCTTCAAGTCTAGCCACAGGAGCAAAGGTTTCTTCAAAGTCTATACCTTCTTTTTGAGTATACCCCTTGCAAACAAGTCTAGCTTTATTTCTTATAACATCCCAATTCTCGTTTAACTTGTTTTTGAATATCCATTTAGTTCTGATGACATTTTTGTCATGAGGTCTTGGTACTAATTCCCAAGTGTGATTATTTTCAATTTGATCAAGCTCTTCATTCATGGCTTGAATCCAACATTCATCTTTGCTAGATTGACTGACATTGTGAGGTTCAATAGTGGACATAAATGCTATATTGCTAGAAGATCCCACAAGATTCCTTCTTGTTTGTACACCTGATCCCTTTTCTCCCAAAATTTGAGATTCTGGATGATTCTTTTGAACATATCTAGATGGAGCCTTTTCAGACAGATCATCTTCAGGTTCTTCATTGGGTTCACTGTTTGTATCATTACTATTTGATGTAGAAGGATATATGTCATCATCATCATCTTCATGTGTTGTTTGTTTTTCTTCTTTTGGAGCTGCTGGAGACTCATCAATAACAACATCTATACATTCAACAATCTTCCAAAGTCTTTTATTGTAACATTTATATGCCGTACTCTTAGAGGAGTAACCAAGAAATATTCCTTCATCTACTCTAGGTTCAAACTTGCCAATTTTTTCATCATTGTTTTTGATAAAACATTTGCTTCCAAAAATTCTAAAATGCTTTATAGTGGGAGAATTACCATACCATAGTTCATATGGAGTTTTATCACTATTTACATGAACATGTGCCTTGTTAAGAATATTTACTACTATATGTGCTGCTTCTCCCCAAAATGTGTCAGGTGTTCCAAAATCATCAAGCATAGCTCTAGCCATTTGTTGAACTGTTCTGTTCATTCTTTCTGCTACGCCATTCTGTTCTGGAGTGCCAGCTACAGAAAATTCCCTTTTTATGCCATGTTGTTCAGAAAATTCAAGGAATTCATTGGATGTATATTCTTCTCCTCGATCAGATCTAAGACACTTGGTTTTTAGATCTGATTCATTTTCAACCACTGCTTTGAAGATCTGAAATTTCTCAAATGCTTCATCTTTGTGTTTAATCAACCCAATCCAACACATTCTAGAGAAATCATCAATGAATAAGATATAGTATTCTTCACCATGTGGTGACTTTGTCTTCATAGGTCCACATATGTCAGTATGAATGAGTTCAAGAGGCTTACTTGACGATCCTTCCTTGGCATTAAATTGAACTTTGGTTTTCTTACCGAATTGGCAAGATTTACATATGATATTTTTAGGTAGAGTAATATTGGGAAGATCACGAATAGCTTTAAGTATACTTGATTTGTTGATTTGAGAGAAGCTCATATGCCCCAACCTTCTATGCCATAGCAAGTTTTCTGAATATTTACTCAAATAACATTGTTATTTGCGTTTCTTTAATACACACAGGTTGCTTGGAGTTATTTTTCCTTTTATAATTGTTTTACCTGTATCAAGATCACGTACCCCACATTCTTTTGAACCGAAAACAACTTTAGTTCCTTGATCACATATTTGACTTACACTTAACAAGTTATGCTTTAATCCATCCACATACATGAATTCATTAGCTTTCACCTTTTATTTTAGAAAAACAGACCCTTTTCCCTTAATGGAAGCAAGAGTATCATTTCCAAATGTAACATTTTTTTCCATTTCTAGAGCACTATATGCAAGAAGTTTGTTTTTATCACCTGTCATGTGTCTTGAGCATCCACTATCAATGTACCATTGGTTTTCTTCATCTTCTGCAAATAACGCTATGTTACAATTTTCAACCTGTAATTCCTTCTTTTTCCATACTTTAGAGCTTGAAGGAACATGTTCTTTTAGCTAAACTTTGCTCCTGCATTCAGATTATTCATGGCCAAAGTTATTGCAATAAGCACATTCAACTTCATTTTGAAGAGGAGAAAAGTTATTATAGGTATTCTTCTTTGTTTCAATATCAATCCTTTTCTTTCTTGATTCTCTTGTCATGATGGTTTTATATGCTACACATTGAACAACTTTGTGACCAAAATTGTGACATGAGAAGCATTGTCCATTGAAGAAGAAATTTCTACGATAATAAAATCTCCTTCTTGAATTTACCTATTGATTGGTGTTTCTTTGAAAGATATTCCTGTTAGTGTTCTTTGAATTGAGATGATCATTCTTTACTTGCAAATATTCTTTATTCCCTTTCTGAGTGGCAGCATGTTGTATACCAGCAGCAGCTGCTTTTAGATAATTTGGTGCTGAAGCTTGAGAAGATTCTCTGATGGATCCAAGACCGGTCTTTATAAGGGGAGAACGTTGTGCCTTGATAATCTCATCTAAGGTTTCATATCCTTTAGAAAATTTAAGATTCAAAGTCTTTACTTTCTCAAGTTCTTTTCTTAGACTTACTACTTCACATTCTAATTTCTCATTGTGTTTCTCTTTTTCTTCAAGCTGATTTTTCAGAGTTTCTATGATTATTTTACTCTCTTCTAAGAAAATTTTGAGTTGATTGCTTTCATCAAGAAAATCATTGTCTTCTAGAGCATCCACAAAAGTATCCTTTTCTTATCTAGATTCTTTTTCAAATGCCATGAGAAGTCTAAGATCTTGTTCACATTCTTCCTTACTATCAGATAGCCCATCACTGTCTTCATGAGTATAGTAACTTTTTCTAGTGCTATAATGATTCTTATTCCTTCTTAATACTTCCTTCGCCTTTTTATGTGTTTCTTTATGAGGACACTTAGCAGCATAATGACTAGCTCTTCCACAATCAAAACATTTGAAAGGAAGCTTACCTCTGAACCGTCCTATGCCAAGTTGAAGTTTCTTTACAAATTTTATCTTATTGTGAGATATATCTGATCCTTGTTTTGTACTTGCTTCCCTTTTGCCCAGAAGTTCTAAAAATTTTGCTTCTTTGACTTGAGATGGTCCTCCTCTTCTCATTTCACTTCATAGTTAGTATGCCATGAGATTTTCGGTGAAATTTTGAAAGATCTGCTTTTCTTCAAGAGCAGAAACTTTTGACTCAAATTTTTCCGTTAGTGATCTTAAAATTTTCTCAACCAGAGTAGATTCGGTTATTGTTTCTCCCAGATTTCTCATACGATTTACAATATCATCAAGACGTAAAAAGAATTTGGCAATGCTTTCCTTATTATCCTTTTTTATATTCTCATATTGAATTCTGAGAGTTTGGAGTTCAACACTTTTTAACTTTGCATCACCTTCATAACTTAGAATGATTTTGTCCCATATTGCCTTTGTTGTATTCAGCTGCATGACTTTGACAAATTCTAATTCAGTCAGACTTTCCAATAGAGCATTGACCACCTTTCCATTGGTTTCATAATTCTTTCTTTCTGTCGGAACTATTGGTACTACAGCTGGATATTGATATCCTTGTTCAACAATTTCCCATACATCTACTCCCAGAGACTGAAGACGGGATCTCATCCTTGTTTTCCAGAAGATTAAATTGTTTCTGTTAAAGAGCAGAGGCCTGATAGATGTTGTTCCATCTTGATTGCTCATCTTGCTTGATCTTCCTTCTAGCGGCTAAGCTTTTCAGAAGGACCTTCTCTGATTCCAATTGTTGGGAAAAATACTGAGAGGGGGGGGTGAATCAATATTTAGGGCTGAAAAACTTTTTACTCTTTCTTTCTCTTAAAACCATATGTTATCTTACAGAATCCAACATGTATGTCCAGAGATCTTATTATGTCTTTATTTATATCATTGCATCATTCATTCATCAGATGTTTAGTAAGAAGTAAGTATGAACAGAAATAACATAACAAACCATCAACCATAAGCCACAGATATGAACACCAATATTTAAGGTGGAAACCCAATTTGGGAGAAAACCACTGATGTTGTTATCTCAATCTTCAATATTTATTATAAAGAAAACTTCTTACAATTTATGCTAGCACAGAATTATACCAGCACGCAGGCACCTACCTGCAGAAAGGCTACAATCTTCTCTTGTATACCAGCTACCACTAGAAGGGAGCTACAACCCCCTCACTGAAGGCTTCGACCCTCAGCACCACTGCAGACCACGTTCCATCAATTTTCATATAGGATCCACCAGTTTCCACACAACATACCTTGCTGGCCACTAGATTTATTCATTTTCTTCAGTACACTCACACCAGTTCTTCATGATTTCGTCAGTCGATCAAACCAGAGATTTATCATCGTCAGATCATTATATCCATAGGTGCATTGTAGATTCAGATTTATCAATTAAGAACAGAGTTCATCCATGCAGATATTCCTTAGAGAAATTTATTCATTCACCACCCTTACGCATGCACACTTTGTACAATAATCGTCTTCTCCTTATATAGTTTTTTCCTTTAGTAAAAATATGAGTAAAAACCATTCAACCGCTAATGGTATTCTTTTGACAATATTTCCTTTAGTTTACCCCACTTACCTCTTATATTTCTTTTTAATTTATTTATCAATTTGGAGAAATTGACAAATAAATATATTTACAACTTTGATCTGAACTTTAGGATTAAAGTTACAACCCTTCGTACTTTAAAGAAATATCCAACGTTTTCGAACAATTAACCTTATGATAAACCTTTGACCCCGGGCCCACATATATAGTCAATAGCCAATCAAATACGTGCATGGTACCATAATTAAACTTCGCACAAGTCCAGCATCCGATCACCGTTAGATAGCACACTTCCAGATCAACGACATATATGCATATCGCTTGACCTCTGATGTCGAACGTTAACGTGCGATGGCGCGCCATAGTTTGTTTAATATTCATGTATCTTCCTCATACGACCACTGTTCGATGGCTTCGCTCTAGATCGAGGGCACACAACAATATCGTTGGGCATCCTAGGTTGAATTATAATGCGCGGTGGCGAGTAGTGGTAAGAGGTTTTTTGAAATCGTATAGGGACGCGTGTTTCCCGTTCTACGAAATCGCTCCCCACCTCTTGAATATCGCTTGCCCATCGAAAGCGGTGCGATGAAAATCGGAAACCGCTTGTACTATTCCTCCTTCGTGGTTCTGCCCTTCGCTCAAGGTTCTGTCCGTCCTTCCTTTTGTTATGTTCTACCTCTTTTCCTTCCAGGTTTCATTCATGATTCCAAAGGGTTAGTCTAGGTTTGCACTATCCTTCTTACTTGGTCTATCTTTAGGAGGATTTCCAATAAAAAACGAAGGCTTCCTTTATGACGAGAATGAATTCAACAGAGTTTCAGGGCATTCCGTAGGAGAATTGAACCAATCAATACCCAAATACACTCAGTATTCTCCACCCATTAGAGTATCACCAGAACACAATCATACACAGGATTTCCTCCGTCGGGATGCATACATACTGTTATCACTCAGGTTTTCCTAGAAGTTGTGTAAGAGGAAAGTATACCCGAGGTAACCACAAACCAACCTTCAGATGCAGAATCTAGCCAATCTGCATCCAGAGAGGGCTCTCTCTTTATGATTTATCTTTGTTCTTAGAAGTTTTTAGGCTAGTTATAGATCCAAGAGTTTGTTTTGAGAAATGGTGGAATCTACAAACTAAGGGCAAGGTTGAAGGTTTTCAGTCCATTGGGCTATGGAGTCAAAGGATGGCTTTACTGGATTTCTATTCTACACTCAAGATGGCTTTACAGGGCAAGGTAGCTAGACAGAGAACAATCCTTAAAATTTAAAGTGGATGGGATGATCTTGAAGGGATGAAAGGCAACTAAGAATCTTTCACCATGTTCAAAAGAAAGAAATGGGATGACTACAAACAAAGAGCAATGAAGAATTCTTTATTATAGTAATCAACAATGTTTAAATTAGCAAAGCAAGAGCATTTAAGAATTCATGCCTATAACCAATTTAGAGGAAAACATTAAGAACAATCACATCTGAAATCAGAGTACAATTAAGTAAATTCTGATTCAATCCTTTATGTAAATTATTCAGAAATGGACATAATGATATTAGAAACTGCTATAAAACTTCAGACAAAGAGTAGAAAGACTTATTGAACTGTAGTCCAACACATGAATCCTGCAACAAGTCCTGTGCTTCAAATCGTCATCCAGTAAGCCACAAGTAAATTTCTCCAAAAGCTTTTATTCCGAAAATCTCAATGTTACAGCAGAGTAATAGAATCCACCCTCAACACTCTCTTTGAGGGTTTATTTATACAAAAAATAATCTAAAACAATCTTACACTAACTTAGCCAATAATCTAGGCTGACTTAAAGCATATTTTACAAACAAACAAGAGACAAACGGTCTCGTGGATAGAATAATGTGCAACTGCCGATGTGCTGTTCCTTTTTCCGTGGATGTGCTGGAGGTAGGTTCTAAAATAGGGCTCTGTGCTGTCCTTTGCAGTATTTCTTTGGCTTGTTGAACACTCTTTATTCTCACGGATACTCTTTAACCTTTTCATCTGATACTCTTTCATCTGTTTTCCTGTTTTTTACCATTTACTTGATAGTAAAGATAAATTCTCATCCTGAAAGCAACTTTTATAGAATCTCCAACATTTCCTGCCACCATTGATCATCTGGTATCATAGTTCTTCTGAGATTTCTTAAAGTTTCATCTGCTTCAGTAAGTTTATAAAAAGTGGGCTCATTCGGAAATAGATACCTTATTTCATGCTCCAGATGAAATAAATTCCTCACTTTATCATAGATACTTTTCCCAGTTGGTAATGCAGATTCTGACGAACTAGTAGAACAAGCAGCTGTATTTTTAGCATGAGCCTTTATTCTCTTCTCATAGGTTTCCAAGTCTACTATTTGATCTTCTGTAAGCATGGGACTTGGTAACCCACTATCCAGCAAAGCTTGAAATTTCTCTCTGAAAATGTTGATATCAACCAAAATGGCTGTACACTTTCATTCTAAATTTTGCATGAAAGTCCTCTTGGTGAAACTCTCTTTGCTTCCAAAACTGCACCTGTCCTGTCATCAATTCCTAACAATGCAAGTTGTTGTTTTGTTCTGGAATTCAAAAATTGAATGAGCTGACTGGCCTGTTCAGGCCTGCCTCTCAATTCATTTCTGGTTGTATTTATTTCTTCTTGGGCTATCTTAACTAACTCATTTTGCTCAAAAATAGCTTGAATAGAGGGCCAAATACCCTTTATTAATTCAATGATGTTACCCCAAAGAATATCATTTATTTCGTTCAGAGGCTTCTCCAATGAAAGATCTTTTTCCAAAGCCTGAACCAAATTTTCCAACCTTTTTATCTCCCTGGTGTTGTCAGCAGCTGTCTTTTTTGATGTATCATATTTTTCCTCTAATTTTGCTAATTGAAATTTTGTTTCTTGGAGTTCTGTGACCCTTAGCTGCAAACTCTCCATTTGTTTTATTAAGTCCTCAGAACTCAAGCCAGAAGTATTCACCTGAGATGGTTGTTCCTGCTGCCCTGTGGTTGTAGTACCTGTTGTTGAAGTCTGCTTGATCGTTTCCTGTTCCTGCAATGCTTTTTCCAATTCCTTCTCTGTTTCATTTAGTCGCTCAGTCATATTCATGAGCAACTCCATCATTTCTTCCTGTGAATTTCCTTTTATAACTTCCTGGGTCTGAGGGTGCCTCGAGGCTGGTAGTTTTAGCTATTTTCTGAGTGCAGCTATATCATCCTCTTTCTTCTTTACCAATGCCTCAATACCTTTAATGTCTTTGGGATTGTGACCCAAACCAATGATTATCTCTTCTAGAGACTTTATTCTATTATCCTTGGCCTGTGAGGAGGCCTTCTCAATTTTCAATTGTGCGGTAGTGTTATTCAAAGAATCCTGCAGCGTTAAAGCTGCCATGGCCTTGTTGGTGAGAGTAGAATAAACCATTTCCCCAGTTTGTCTATGTAGCTCTATCTGGTCCAGGGGATGGATATCCTTTGCTAAAACTTCAAAATTTGTTCTGATGTAATCTGTTGCTGAAGTTGGTTTTGGCACCTTTGCTTTGAAGTGGCTCATCAGCATTTTACCTTGTGAAAGGTCAAATGCTGACATTAGCCTTTCTTGATTATGAGGAGCCATCTTCATATACTGATCATATACCTTCATTTTCAATGGATCATTCTTTGTTTTAATATTAATGAAGGTTCTTTTAATGTCTCCAGTATCTGTCTTTGGCAGTCTGAAAGAAGATACTTCAGTGCTTAATTGCTTTTGTAAAGCTTTCCCTTTCTGGCTTATGGTTGTTTCACTTGCTGTGCCAGTTTGCTGACTATCTTCTCTTCCATCATCAAATACTTCATCTATAATTTCTACCTCTGGAGGTGGATCTGATTTGTGTTTTTTAGTTTGATAAACTTGTGAGGCTCCTTTTTAAGGTGTGGTATCTAGAGCCAACCTTTTCTTCCCTATTTCTACATTTAATGGAGTTTGCAACTCTGGAATTTGTATGTGCTTAGCCTGTGTGGGAGAAACCTGTGATTGTTCCGGTGCTTTGGAAGTCTGTGGTTTTTCCGCCATGACCAAGGTTTCAATGACCTGAACTACAGGTTCTTTTCCTTTACCCTTGGGTTCTGCTGCTACTGATGGACTGTCTTCCTGTAATGCTTGCTGCAGGGTGGCTGCTGAAGATGTGCCAATGTAGGGTACCTGCATTTGACCACACGTTTCTAGGTCAAAGTTCTTCTCAACATCTTTCATAATTTTATTCATTTTGTCATCTTCACTTTCTTCCTCAACAAGTGTTCCTTCAACCCATTCATCTTGATTTGCATACTGTTCTAGATCAGGAATCTTGTGGTGTACATAAGGAGATGACTTATTCTTTAATCTCTTTTCAGAAATGAAACCAAAGGGGTCATAAGGGACCCAACGGAAAGATGTCTGGAACTTTTTCTCTAATAGATTTTCTGCTTCTCTCTCAGCCTCCCTAGAATTGCAGATGAAAGGACCTAATTGGCTTTTGATCCTTAACTGAGCTTTCTTTTTTACATTACAAAAATGGATCACATCGGAATTGTTCATTTTCCTGAAGTATTCCAAGGAAAAAATCCTCATTGGTACATATCTAGGTAACTTGAATGGATGTAATTCACATCCATAAATCCTTATGACTGTATGATTTTGATATAAATACCAATCCCCAACTTTATAACTCTTTGACAGTTGCAAGGTCTTTCTAATTTCATTACTGAGTCTTGGGGGAGAAATTCCTGTTAATAAAGTTGTTGCAGGATATACAAATTGATCAATGAATTCTGAATAGGAGTAGGGAGAATCAGAGGAAAAATGAATGATGGGGGACCAGAATATGACTGACCTGGGATTTCCCTTCGCATCAAGTTTTCGAACAGGGAAAGGGAACCTTTCTGACTGATAATAGATCATGAGATGATAGATAACTGAGGAGTACTTAAAAAAAAATTCAGTATCTAGCCTTAAGAATTGATCATGGATCTTGTTGGCTATGAAGGAAGCATAATCATATTTAATCTCAGGAGGCTGCCCAGGAGTAAAAATGGATAGCAAAGCCAAAGTTATCTCATCCACATATTCACTGGTGTTGAATCCTAAGACAAAAGATATTATATTTACAATGAGCCCTCCCAATGTATTGAAATAGTAAAAACCATAGGGGGGAGACCCTTTTGGCTGATGCTCAGGTAACATGAAATACTGACACATGGATTTTAGCTTTTCTGGGGTTAATTGCCTGGTTTTCTCAATCAATCCTTCCATGGACAATGGTGCTAACTCTTGATCTGGTTCAAAGTGTAACATGGCATTGATAGCCTGAGGTGTGATGGGAAACAGAACACTTTGATCAGGAGCTAATACAGCCCTCTGTGCGGGATCATAGTTTGCATGACAGTAATGAATGATTTCAAGGAAAATGAGGACTGAAGGAATAAGATACCTTGGGAGATTGGATTCCCACAACCCTATAAGATCTTGCCCCTTTGAGTATTCGTCTCTACAGCGACAGAAGCTCAATCGGGGACTTTCATCAAAATGCAGGTCTTTAATTTGGAAATCTTCATCTATTAAGGGTAAATATTCCAATTCACGGTGGGGAGCATTCAATGGAGTGATATTCAGAGCTGCTGGGACCTCCATTTTGGTTCTTGTGGATTCAAAATGGAGGTTTTTGGTTTTCCTCGCAGGCCGGACGAGATTTCTAAAATGAAGGAAATTGGTGCAATTCTTCGGTTCAGGGAACAATTATACAGTTTTAAAACCCCTGGGGAAAGTCAGTGATGATTTATAATCACTATTTCAGCGGAAAACAACGAATACAGAGTTTTACTTGCAGTCGGGGCGAGAAAGGATAAATACCTGTTTTTTGAAGGAAGTTGGTTCTTTAACAGGTAACAGGTAATGGCGGAACTGTTCTTGAGCACGAGCGCGGCGGAATCTTGGAAGAAATCGGTCTATTACAGTGAAAATTTGAAAATCGCGGCAGGAGCTCTGTCGTTTTCAGAATAACGAAATAACAGGAAAAATATGGAAAAAATGGCTTTAAAAAGAGTTTTTTATTTTTTCGAGGGATGACGTCATTGACGTACAGGAGTGACGTGTGCAAGGTCAGGTGGTAAGCGGTAAGCGGGAAGTCCCCGCACCGCTTTTGGTAGGGAATGGTTTTTAACGGAAGGGCAGCGATTCCACAGGATGATCGCCACGTGGTCGGTTGACTATTCAAAAACCACCCATCCCCCGCTGGTTAAATTGCTGACAAGGGATGGGCAGCGGGGTGAACACTGGCCGTTGATCTACGGCGGGGTGATCCGACGGCTGAAAAGATGGGGGAACATGCGAAAGGTTCAAGTGTGGGCCCGTTGGACTTTAAAACAGTTTAACGCGTAATTTAAACACCCCAGGAGATTTTTCATAGGCGGAAAAGGTTATTAATTAGTCCGGATGACTAATTAATCCCGTGTGCATAATGAAAGGGGTTGCGGCGGGTGTTTGATTAAGTGGAATGCCACGTGGACGGACCACGGTGGCGCAAGGCTTTCTCGAAACTTTATTGATATTTTTTGGTATTAAACATACGTATTGTATGTCTAAAGTTTTTATATATTTTTTTTATTTATATGGTAAATTAATTAATACAACTAATTCACCATAGGGGCGGGATTATAACATATTGATAATTTTAACCAAAGGGCATATAATGGGTTTTTAAATGCGCGGGGATAAAAATACTTTGGTTAAACTTTATAATAGGGGGTTTTTGGGTTATTTATAAAAAGGGATTTATATACTTAGGATAGGATATTTGACTAGGGATTTAGTAAATAAAGTTAAGCATTAATATGGCAAAGGACAAGGGAACTCAAAATATTTTTGCACATCTAAGAAAGTGATAACTTGTGAAGTAAATAGAACATTTTATCTCCAACACTTAAACTTAGAATAGCAAGTTATCTTGAGGGATTTTTATGGAATTTTTGTATGAGTTTCCTAAGTAAAATGGGATTTTACTTAGGAAAAAATTGAAGGTGAATGATTATAATGATGAATTATCTCAAGTACTTAAGTCTTTTTTGATCATTAGGCCGAGGGTCCGGTCCCTCCAGAAGTCAAGGAAATGCCTTGAGCCCCTTTGATCTCCAAATACCTTAGTACTTTGGGGGAAATTAGTAAAACTTTTGAGGGGAAAGTGATGAGGGAAGTTAATGAGTTTGACTTTGCTTGCTGTGATTTTCCAGTGTATTTCCTGCTTTAGTATTTGTGATGAAAGTAAAGGATCAAAACATGTAGCAGCATCATTCATCAGATAACACTTTGCAGCACCATCTACCTACCCTATCTACTTGACACTACCATTTTCTCTTCTTTATTAGGGTGCATTTAGACTTGCAAACCCTTATCAATCTTTTTCTTTTTACAAGGCAAATCTATCTAATTCTACCCTTATTACATCCAAGGGCTCAGATTAAACTGTTGAGCACCTTTTATTAACTCTACCTATCTACTTATCTGCCAAGATTAAACAGTTTGGCTAGATATTTATTCTCTATTCTACAACATGAAATTGAAAAATGAATGAGTCAAGTTTAAACAGTTTGACTCTTCATGAATTGTGGCAAAAGTTTGACAAGCTGCACACAATTGCTTTGTTACAGAAAATGAAATAGTAGTGGCATTTAAACTTGCACACTTTCCTGGTCTATTTTTGTTTGGGGTTCATTTATTTCACTTTTTTGACCATTTTATTCTTTTTACCCTTTGATCTTTCTTTTAGGGTATACCCTCTTTACATTTTTTAAATTTTTTGATTTTTTGGTTTTTCCTGAATATGGAACACCTTTGCTCAAGAAAGAAGGTTTGAACATATTCCATGGTTTAATCAAGACAATCATGAAAGATGAAACCTATTGGTATAGGAGGCTAACACTGGCTCCACTTGGGGATGGCTTTTCCTTGTGAAAAGTCAAGAACAGCAGGTCAGATGCCTCAAAGTGTATTCAAACTGGAAATATGAAGTCTTCCTCCTTCTAGTAGCTTTATTTTACATATGATAGTGAAACTTTTGGAACTTAGGGCCTTCACTTCGGGCTTCAATCCCAAGAAGTCACCATCCAATCCAAACTGCATTAATAAAAACAAAAACAAAAACAATATATTATATACAAGTTAGAAACATTGAAACACTCTAGTAAATGGGATCAAAATAATGCTTGAGCATTCGACCATTGACTGGTCCTTCTTCTACTTCTGAATTGTCCAATTCTTTCAAAAAGTAAGTGTTGTTTCCCTGCAAGGCATGAATGATATAAGGCCCTTTCCACAAGAAATCAAACTTTCCATGTTTCCCTTTTTCTTCTCTTCTAGAATCCCATCTTAGGACTTTATCACCTAGTTGAAAATCTTCTGCTTTAGTCCTTTTATCAAACATTTTCTTTAGCTTTTCCTGCAAGACTTGTGATCTTTGATATACCTCTTCCCTGGTTTGCTGCAAGTGGATTGTTTGATTAATTCTTCTTTGAATGTCATTTGGCTCCACTTGAGCCTCCTGAAGTAATTTCATAACAGGAATTCCTAAAGATGATGGGAATATTGCTTCAATGCCATAAACTAACTCATATGGACTAGTCCCAATAGATTTCTTAGTTGTAAGTCTGTCTGCCCACAATGCATTGATCAGTTTCTTATGCCAATTCTTTTTGTTTTCTTCCAATAACTTTTTGATGATATTGATAAGGCTTTTATTAGAGGATTCTGCTAGTCCATTACCCTGGGGGTAATAGGCTGTTGAATGGCCTAGAGTAATATGATATTTACTACAGAAACTGATCATTTTCTTTGATTTAAATGCAGCAGCATTATCTGTTATAATCTTTTCCGGACAGCCAAATCTTGAGAGTATGTTTGTTTCTAAAAACCCTATGATCACATAATCATTAGACTGTCTACATGGGATGGCTTCAATCCATTTAGTGAAATAGTCTGTAGCAGTTAAAATCCATCTATGTTGCCCTGAAGAAGGAGGATGAATTTCTCCAATAAAATCTAACCCCCATTGTTGAAAAGGTCTTTCTATGGAAATTGGTTTTAAAGGCAGAGGTAACAACTTTCTTTTACCCTCAAATATTTGACATTTATGACAAGTTGTTACAAATTTCTTAACATCAGAGAATAAAGTTGGCCAGTAAAAGCTAGCCCTTAAGATCTTGTCTGCAGTAGATTTCCAGTAGAGATGTCCTCCACAATCCCCTGCATGAAATTCATTAAGCACTTTATCAGCTTCATCTTTTAAGAGACAATTCAACAAAATTCCTTCATGATTTTTCCAAAATAGAGTGCTATCTAAAATACAATATTTCAAAGATCTCATTTTTAAAAATCTTCTTTTGGTTCTGGACAACCCTGGAGGAGCTTGCAGGTTTAATAAAACATGAACTATATCAATGTACCAGGGTGAATCTAATAAAGCTTGACTGATCTGAGGAGTCGCCATTTCCTGCTCGTTATCCAGCTCATTGAGGTCTAAGGCTTGGCAATTGGTTTCTGTCATAAGTTGTGCTAAACCTTGGCCCTTTATAAGTTTTGTTGGCTTGATCTCAATATCATATTCCAAAATGGTAGCTATCCACTTACCTCGTTTACCTTCAATGCCATCTTGAGTCAAAATATCTTTAACTACTGCATTAGGCACATATGCTATCACATGAGAATATAATATTTAAACTCTGAAATCTTTGATTGCTTTTACCAATGCAAAAGCCTGTTTTTCCATAATATTGTACTTTAGAGGTGCATCCCTCAGTGCTTTACTAAAAAATGCTATTGGCTTTTCACACCCTTGGTCATCTTTTTGAAGTAAAACAGCTGCAACAGTATGTTCAGAAGCAAATGAAAAGATAATAAAGTCTCTATCAAATTTAGGACTGGTCAGAACTGGTGTTTTTGTCAAAGCCATTTTAATTTCCTCGAATGATTGTTTGGCTTCTACAGTCCAGTCAATGCTTGAATCTTTCCTCAACATGTTAGTTAGTAATCTAAGTAACTCTGCTAGACTAGAAATGAATATTCTCAAGAAATTTATTTTTCCTATGAATGCTTGCAACTCTTTTATGTTTCTGGGGTGGGGTATTTGCAAAATTGCTTGAATTATTTCTGGATCAATCCTAATGCCATCTTTAGAAATAATGTGTCCTAAAAGCTTTCCTTCTTCCAAACCAAACAATGACTTCTTAGGATTCAAAGAAATTCCATATTTTCTGCACTTTATAAATACTTGCCTTAGGTGATCTAAATGTTCTTGATCTGTTTTAGAAAAAAACAGTCAAATCATCTAGGTAAATAACCAGAAAATCATGTATCTCTTTAGCAAAAGCAATATCCATTGCTCTTTGAAATGTAGCTCCTGCATTCTTGAGCCCAAATGGAATTTTGACATATTTAAACGTACCCCATGGTGTAGTGAATGTTGTTTTATCCTGATCATCAGGATGAACCAGAATCTGGTTGTACCCTGAAAATCCATCCAATAGTGATATTCTCGAAGATCCTACTACCCTTTGCAGAATGTGGTCCATTTTCGGCAGAGGATAGTTGTCTTTTAAAGAAACTTTATTCAAATTTCTTAAGTCGACACATAGTCTAATTTCTCCTGTCTTTTTTCTTGTTGGTACCAGGTTAGAAACCCATTCTGAGAATCTGATAGGAGCTATAATCCCTGCTTCAAACATCCTTTTTATTTCCTTTTCAATTGAGGGTAATAAAACATGATTTATTCTCCTAAGCTTTTGTTTAAAAGGTTTCTGGTCAGGTTTCAAAGGTATAGTGTGTTGAATGATGGATGTATCATAAGATTTGAGGTCTTCATAACTCCAGGCAAAGACATCCTGGAATTCTTTTAACAGTTCAACATATTTAACCTTCTGATCCGTTGGAAGAGACTTGGACAACTTGACCATTTTGGGATTTTCTGGGGTTCCTAAGTTGCAGTCTTCCATATCAGCCTTTACAGGTTCCATTTTAGGTTTAAATGGAATATCATTTGAGTCAAACAGATCTTCCAAAGGAGTTAATCCTTTGGGCAAATGGTTATCTTTTAAATTGATGATTTCTGTTTCATCTTCTATGATTTCATCAGATTCCATGTGTTTCAAATTCTGCATGTCTCTTTCAGTGAATGTGGTTGGATGCAGCATATGAATTGCATTTTCTTTTGAAATTTCAACTTTTTGTTCTGTTTCTTGATTAGATTCATCAATAGTTATATCCTCATCTATATTACAGTTAGAAAACTCACTTTGAAGTGTCAAAAAATTATTGATTTGATTGTTATTCACAAATACTTGCCAGTTCAAAAGATTGTCTGGTATGGCAGGCCTATGCCTAATTTCAGCTGAAAACTGATGATTAGGGTCGAAAGGTAACTTGCATGTACTAGCAAACATTGCTAAACTGTGAGCATGCAAGTTTTGTTTCCTGGGAATCTTGGCAAGTTGGGCTTGTAAAAATGTGTTGAGAATCTCTACAACTGTCTCTCGGTATTGTTTCAATCTCATGTCTTTTGTTGCAAATTCTCCTTTAATCTGTTGGATGATTAGTTCGGAGTCACCTATGATGGATACCCTAATACGTCCTAACTTATTGACATGTTTAAGCCCTAATAAAAGAGCTTCATACTCTGCCATGTTGTTAGTGCATTTGAAATTCAACCTATAAGCATGACCCTCTGCATGATTGTTCTCCACATTTTGTAACCAAATCCCAGCTCCTGCCCCTAGTCGGTTTACTGAGCCATCAAACTCTAAATGCCATAGAATTTCATGTTCATAATCTTCATCAATTGTTTTAAAGTGTTTCTTGACAGGAGCTAGCTGTTTAGTTTCTTCGGGCTTTTCTTGATTATCTGGTGTTCCTTTTTTTTCAGAGATTTCTTCAATTTTAACAGTGGTTTTGTTTATGGTTTCCAACTCTGGAGCTTCTATTTCAGTAGGAAGATCTGAATCAGCATTATATAAAATAAAAGAATCCATGTCAGAATTTACAGAGTAAACAGGGAAGTTTTCAGGCTTCTCATGGCTACTGACTAAGTACTTCATTAAGGTTTCTCTATATAATCTTTTAGGCTGACCAAATACTGAAATAGTTGCATATGACATGTCTAGTTGAATAGATCTTCCAAGTTTAGCACCCCAAGATCTAGACAATAACATACCATATTTAGGTGGAATATCAGCAACTACTATGTCCATTAAAACAGACTTGGCAAGGTATTGTACCAGAGTGACACACAGATCTTTAATCAAACCTAAACATTTTACCTGACTGGAATCGAATGAAAACAAATCTTTGTATGGTCTGGTAATATCTAGATTCAATCTTTCCATTACTGCTTTTGGCATCAAATTGTGAGATGCTCCAGAATCAAGCATTGCATTATGGAGTATCTTGTCATGAACATTCAAGCTTACATAAAATGGAGGGGTTCCTCCACTTTCTGGTTTGCCATTAACCTCGGGGCCAAAAAGAAGTTTGGGTTGATCATCAAGGATGTTTACTGAATCATCCAATCCAGTAATGTTAATGTTTAGGGACTTGGTAATCTGACTCCTATAGACATCATGTTTAGCCAATTCTGATAAAGGAACAACTATCTTGAGTTTGCCTATTTCAGCCTCTAGATTGAAAGGTTTTTCTGAGTTTTAGTGTTTTGCACAGTTGAATTCTCTCTGTTTTTTGGGTCTTCAATGTTTTTCTCTTTTTCATGAATAGAGTTTTGTTTTGAAAATGTTTCTGGACTAACTTCTACTGTGTCTTCTACATTTCCCACAGGAGGAAAAGTATTAGATTGTTGTTTATTGATTGGTTGGTTATCAGAGACATCTTCAATTATTGGATTTGAAGAACTGGGAGTTATTCTAGACAAAATTTGTACTTGGGGACTATTTTGTACAGGGGGAATGTTTTGTTTACCTTTGATATTCTGTTTTGTGGTTTTCTGTTTGTTATTCTCTGGCACATCAATCCTTCTACTTCTCAAATTATACTGTTTATGGACTTCATAGATTGCTGTGTCATAGCCTTCCTTGAAATCAAAAGTCTCACCTGAATGAGTTTGGAATGTTTCAAGGATGTGATTCTCTTGATCATCCTGTGATAGGAAGACTTCTGGTTCATTTTTATCATCAGTTACATTGTTTATTTCTACATCTTCTGTAGGTTCTTCAGAAGTTGAACCTTCCACAAAGTTTTCTTGGAAAGGTGGCCTAATGTTTTGATCAGGGACATTCTTTCCAATATTTTGGTTCATATTTCTCCTAAAGTTTGGGTTTCTTGCAACATTCTGATTATCAATAGAAGACTTTCTTTCAATGGTTTCCACTCTGTCTCCTAATCTTTCCATACCTTTAATGATTACATCCAGCTTCTTTTCAAAAGCTGAAGGTTCTTCATTCATAGGCATTCTTCTCTCTGCCCTAGCTCTGGCCCGTTTTTCTATCAGATTTTCTTCTACACTCACCACTATGCTTTGCATTTCCTCTAGTGTTTGAGGAGCTCTTTCCCTAAGGGAATAAGCTATATCGGAGTCAAAACCATCTGGAAATTTAACCAACACGTTATTAGGTGGGGGTCTTAGGTTTTGAGGAACTGCATTATATGATTCATTGAATCTTATGATGTAATCTTGTACGGTTTCGTTTGGTCTTCTTCTTAATTTTTCAAATTCTGATAGGATCTGGAGAGGATCCTTCTTTTTCTCCCATCTGTTCAAAAATTCCCTATACAAAGCTTCTAAATCAGCAATACTGTTCGGGGTAAGAGCCCTAAACCAAGTTCTAACTTCTCCAGTAAGACTCTGAACGAAAATTCTCATTCGGATATTATCAGTATCAATCTCATAAAACTCAAAGTAATCAGTCATTCTTTTGGTGTGTTGTTGAGCTGTGTAAGTGCCTGATCCATCAAAAGGTGTGATCTTACTTTGAAAATCTTGAGGTAACGCTGGAGGGTTGGCTGGTAACTGTAAAGGGGCATATCGATTGGCCATTGGAAGATAAAGTGGGGTGATAGGGGTTGATGGTCTGGCGGGGGGAGATGGAGGAGTAGAAGGGATAACAGGTGTTTGAAAAGTTTGAGAAAAAGTGACTGAACTTGGAGATGCTTCAGTAATCACAGAAATGTTTGAACTTTCTTCAAAAGTTTGTTCAGACTGAATAGAGTTATGCAATTCTTTGTCAAGATGATGTGAAACAAATCGGTATTGTAAATCTTCAAAGAACAATGGATCTGGAACTAATCTAGATAATTCAGTTTCAGAAAAATTCACAAACAAAGATGTTTCAAATCGTGCATCAAAAGGAATGTCATCAATATAAATAATTTTCACAGGACAAGATGCAGATCTAGAAAGTGGTCTAGAACTTCCTGTACTTTCTTGACTTCCTCTTTCAGAACTTTCTTGACTCCCTTGTCTTCTAAGAATCCTAGGAATCAGATTAGGATTTTCAAATATTGGTGGTGGATTGGGGTCAGGGTTTGACCTAGTATGTCGAATCCTTTCTGAAGCCAGTTTTCTTAGACTATGTGTTTTTGGATTTTTGGATTTTAATTGAAAAATAAATACAACTTCTACAAATTCTTTAAGAAATAATGATATGTGATTAAGATTTTCTCAAAGATCTGTTTAAACTAGAGAATCTGATTGAAAATTTTGAAACTAAGATTCAATATATAAGCTAAATCAGAGATAGACTGAAGTAGCTTTTATTTACTTTTGCAATTGCAGAGCAAAAGAAATTTCAAAGGCTACCTGGCTGATCTTCAGACTCTGTCTATAGCTTATATTTGAACAATATTAACAAGTAAAAATGATTCAGATCCCCAGTATGGTCGCCACTATGTTATCACTCAGGTTTTCCTAGAAGTTGTGTAAGAGGAAAGTATACCCGAGGTAACCACAAACCAACCTTTTAGATGCAGAATCTAGCCAATCTGCATCCAGAGAGGGCTCTCTCTTTATGATTAATCTTTGTTCTTAGAAGGTTTTAGG
Source organism: Pinus albicaulis (assembly GCA_034641835.2). Lineage (NCBI taxonomy): Eukaryota > Viridiplantae > Streptophyta > Pinopsida > Pinales > Pinaceae > Pinus > Pinus albicaulis. The sequence continues at coordinate 634,398,784 of CM076583.1, read as the reverse complement.
CTAGTTATAGATCTAAGAGTTTGTTTTGGGAAAATGGTGGAATCCACAAACTAAGGGCAAGGTTGAGGGTTTTCAGTCCATTGGGCTATGGAGTCGAAGGATGGCTTTACTGGATTTCTATTCTATGCACGAGATGGTATTACAGGGCAAGATAGCTAGACAAAGAACAATCCTTAAAATTTAAAGTGGATGGGATGATCTTGAGGGGATGAAAGGCAGCTAAGAATCTTTCACCATGTTCAAAAGAAAGAAGTGAAATGACTACAAACAAAGAGCAATTAAGGATTCTTTATTATAGTAATCAACAATGTTTAAATTAGCAAAGCAGGAGCATTTAAGAATTCATGCTTATAGCTAATTTAGAAGAAAACATTAAGAACAATCACATTTGAAAAAAGAGTAAAATTAAGCAAAATCTGTTTCAATCCTTTATGTAAATTATTCAGAAATGGATATGATGGTATTATAAACTAATATAAAATTTCAGACAAAGGGTAGAAACACTTATTGAACTGTAGTCCAACACATGAATCCTGCAACAAGTCCAGTGCTTCAAATCGTCATCCAGTAAACCAAAAGTAAATTTCTCCAAAAGCTTTTATTCCAAAAATCTCAATGTTACAGCAGAGTAATAGAATCCACCCTCAACACTCTCTTTGAGGGTTTATTTATACACAAAATAATCTAAAACAATCTTACACTAACTTAGCCAATAATCTAGGCTGACTTAAAGCATATTTTACAAACAAACAAGAGACAAACGGTTTCGTTGATAGAATAATGTGCAACTGCCGATGTGCTGTTCCTTTTTCCGTGGATGTGCTGGAGGTAAGTGCTAAAATCGGGCTCTGTGCTGTCCTTTGCAGTATTTCTTTGGATTGTTGAACACTCTTTATTCTCACGGATACTCTTTAACCTTTTCACCTGATACTCTTTCATCTGTTTTCCTATTTTTACCATTTACTTGATAGTAAAGATAAATTCTCATCCTGAAAATAACTTTCATAGAATCTCCAACATTTCCTGCCACCATTGATCATCTGGTATCATAGTTCTTCTGAGCTTCCTTAAAGTTTCATCTGCTTCAGTAAGTTTGTAAAAGGTGGGCTCATTCGGAAATAGATACTTTATTTCATGTTCCAGATGAAATAAATTCCTCACTTTATCATAGATATTTTTCCCGGTTGGTAATGCCGATTCTGACGAGCTAGTAGAACAAGCAGCTGTATTTTTAGCATGAGCCTTTATTCTCTTCTCATAGGTTTCCAAGTCTAATATTTGATCTTCTGTGAGCATGGGACTTGGTAACCCACTATCCAGCAAAGCTTGAAATTTCTCTCTGAAAATGTTGATATCAACCAAAATGCCTGTGCACTTCCTTTCTAAATTTTGCATGAAATTCCTCTTGGTAAAAACTCTCTTTGCTTCCAAAACTGCGCCTGTCCTGTCATCAATTCCTAACAATGCAAGCTGTTGTTTTGTTCTGGAATTCAAGAATTGAATGAGCTGACTGGCCTGTTCAGGCCTACCTCTCAATTCATTTCTGGTTCTATTTATTTCTTCTTGGGCTATCTTAACTAACTCATTTTGTTCAAAAATAGCTTGAATAGAGGGCCAAATACCCTTTATTAACTCAATGATGTTACCCCAAAGAATGTCATTTATTTCATTTAAAGGCTTCTCCAATGAAAGATCTTTTTCCAAAGCCTGAACCAATTTTTCCAACCTTTTTATCTCCCTGGTGTTATCAGCAGCTGTCTTTTTAGATGTGTCATATTTTTCCTCCAATTTTACTAATTGCAATTTTGTTTCTTGGAGTTCTGTGACCCTTAGCTGCAAACTCTCCATCTGTTTTATTAAGTCCTCAGAATTCAAATTAGAAGTGTTCACCTGAGATGGTTGTTCCTGCTGCCCTGTGGTTGTAGTACCTGTTGTTAAAGTCTGCTTGATAATTTCCTGTTCCTGCAATGCTTTTTCCAACTCCTTCTCTGTTTCATTAAGTCGCTCAGTCATATTCAGGAGCAACTCCATCATTTCTTCCTGTGAATTTCCTTTTATAACTTCCTGGGTCTGAGGGTGCCTCGAGGCTGGTAGTTTTAGCTGTTTTCTGAGTGCAGCTATATCATCCTCTTTCTTTTTTACCAATGCCTCAATACCTTTAATGTCTTTGGGATTGTGACCCAAACCAATGATGATCTCTTCTAGAGACTTTATTCTATTATCCTTGGCCTGTGAGGAGGCCTTCTCAATTTTCAATTGTGCAGTAGTGTTATTCAAAGAATCTTGCAGCGTTAAAGCTGCCATGGCCTTGTTGGTGAGAGTAGAATAAACCATTTCCACAGTTTGTCTGTGTAGCTCTATCTGGTCCAGGGGATGAATCTCCTTTTCTAAAACTTCAAAATTTGTTCTGATGTAATCTGCTGCTGAAGTTGGTTTTGGAACCTTTGCTTTGAAGTGGCTCATCAGCATTTTACCTTGTGAAAGGTCAAATGCTGACATTAGCCTTTCTTGATTATGGGGAGCCATCTTCATATACTGATCATATACCTTCATTTTCAATGGATCATTCTTTGTTTTAATATTAATGAAGGTTCTTTTAATATCTCCAGTATCTGTCTTTGGCGGTCTGAAAGAAGATACTTCAGTGCTTAATTGCTTTTGTAAAGCTTTCTGGCTTATGTTTGTTTCACTTGCTGTGCCTGTTTGCTGACTATCTTCCCTACCATCATCAAATACTTCATCTATAATTTCTACATCTGGAGGTGGATCAGATTTGTGTTTTTTAGTCTGATGTACCTGTGAGGCCCCTTTTGGAGGTGTGGTATCTGGAGCCTGCCTCTTTTTCCCTATTTCCACATTTAATGGAGTTTGCAACTCTGGAACTTGTGGATGCTGTGCCTGAGTGGGAGAAACCTGTGATTGTTCAGGTGTTTTGGAAGTTTGTGGTTTCTCAGCCATGACCAAAGTTTCAATGACCTGAACTGTAGGTTCTTTTCCTTTACCCTTGGGTTCTGTTGCTACTGATGGACTGCTTTCCTGTAATGCTTGTTGTAGAATTGTTGTTGAAGATGTGCCAATGTAGGGTACCTGCATTTGACCACACATTTCTAGGTCAAAGTTCTTCTCAACATCTTTCATAATTTTATTCATTTTGTCAGCTTCACTTTCTTCCTCAACAAGTGTTCCTTCAACCCATTCATCTTGATTTGCATACTGTTCTAGATCAGGAATCTTGTGGTGTATATAATGAGATGATTTATTCTTTAATCTCTTTTCACAAATAAAACCAAAGGGATCATAAGGAACCCAACAGAAAGATGTTTGGAACTTTCTCTGTAATAGATTTTCTGCTTCTCTCTCAGCCTCCCTAGAATTGCAGATGAAAGGACCTAATTGGCTTTTGATCCTTAACTGAGCTTTTTTCTTTACATTACAAAAATGGATCACATCTGAATTGTTCATTTGGCTGAAGTATTCCAAGGCAAAAATCCTCATTGGTACATATCTGGGTAATTTGAATGGATGTAATTCACATCCATAAATTCTGATGACTGTATGGTTTTGATACAAATACCAATCCCCAACCTTATAACTCTTTGACAGTTGCAAGGTCTTTCTAATTTCATTACTGAGTCTTGGGGGAGGAATTCCTGTTAACAAAGTTGTTGCAAGATATACAAACTGATCAATGAATTCAGAGTAGGAGTAGGGAGAATCGGAGGAAGAATGAATGATGGGGGACCAAAATATGACTGACCTGGGATTTCCCTTGGCATCAAGTTTTTGAACAGGGAAAGGGAACCTTTCTGACTGATAGTAGATCATGAGATGATAGATAACTGAGGAGTACTTAAAAACTTTTTCAGTATCTAGCCTTAAGAATTGATCATGGATCTTGTTGGCTATGAAGGAAGCATAATCATATTTAATCTCAGGAGGTTGCCCAAGAGTAAAAATGGATAGCAAAGCCAAGGTTATCTCATCCACATACTCACTGGTGTTGAATCCTAAGACAAAAGATATTATATTTACAATGAGCCTTCCCAATGTATTGAAATAGTAAAAACCATAGGGGGGAGACCCTTTTGGCTGATGCTCAGGTAACATGAAATGCTGACACATGGATTTTAGCTTTTCTGGGGTTAATTGCCTGGTTTTCTCAATCAATCCTTCCATGGATAATGGTGCTAATTCTTGATCTGGCTCAAAGTGTAACATGGCATTGATAGCCTGGGGTGTGATGGGAAACAAAACACTTTGATCAGGAGCTAATACAGCCCTCTGTGTGGGATCATAGTTTGAATGACAATAATGAATGATTTCTGGGAAAATAAGGACTGAAGGAATGAGATACCTTGGGAGATTGGATTCCCACAACCCTATAAGATCTTGCCCCTTTGAGTATTCGTCTCTGCAGCGACAATAGCTCAATAGGGGACTTTCATCAAAATGCAGGTCTTTAATTTGGAAATCTTCATCTATCAAAGGCAAATAGTCCAATTCACGGTGAGGAGCATTCAATGGAGTGATATTCAGAGCTGCCGGGACCTCCATTTTGGTTCTTGTGGATTCAAAATGGAGGTTTTTGGTTTTCCTTACAAGCCGGGCGGGATTTCTGAAATGGATGAAATTGGCACAATTCGGTGGTTCAGGGAGCAATTACACAGTTTTTTAAACCTCTGGGAAGGACTCAGTGACGATTTTTAATCACTATTTCAGCGAAAAACAAAGAACACTGAGTTTTATTTGCAGTCGGGGCGGAAAAGGATAAATACCTGCTTTTAGACGGAAGCTGGTTCTTTAACAGGTAACAGGTAATGGCGGGACTGTTCCTCAACATGGGCGCAGCGGAATCTTGGAGTGAATTGGTCAATTGCAGTGGAAATTTTAAAATCGCAGCGGGAGCTCTGTCGTTTTCAGAATAACGAAAATAACAGGAAAAACATGAAAAAATGGCTTTATTTGCAAGTCAAAAGGGTTTTTATTTTTTCGAGGTGTGACGTCATTGATGTACGGGGTGACGTATGCAAAGTCGGGTGGTAAGAGGTAAGCGGTAAGCGCCCGCACCGCTTTTGGTCGATGGTGGTTTATATCGGAAGGGCAGCGATTCCACAGGATGATCGCCACGTGGCCGGTTGACTATTCAAAAACCACCCATCCCCCGCTGGTTAAAATGCTGACAAGGGATGGGCAGCGGGGTGAACACTGGCCGTTGATCTATGAAGGGGTGATCCGACGGCTGAAGAGATGGGGGAACATGCGGAGGGTTCAGGTGTGGGCCCGTCGGGTTTTAAAACAGTTTAACGTGTAATTTAATCACCCCGGGAGATTTTTAATAGGCGGAAAAGGTTATTAATTAGTCTGGATGACTAATTAATCCCGTGTGCATAATGAAAGGGGTTGCGGCGGGGGTTTGCTTAAGTGGAATTCCACGTGGACAGACCACAGTGGCACGACAATTTCCCGAAGTTTTATTGATATTTTTGTATTTAAACACACATATCGCATGTTTAAGGTTTTTATATATATATTTTTTATTTATATGGTAAATTAATTAATACAACTAATTCACCATAGGGGCGGGATTAAGGTATAATGCTATATTTTAACCAAAGGGCTTGTAGAAGCGGGTTTTAATGAATATTAGGGAGGTAAATACTTTGGTCAAAACATTATAATAAAGGGGTTTTGGGGGTATATATAAACAAAGGAATTATATACTTAGGATAGGGTATTTGACTAGGGATTTAGTAAATAAAGTTAAACATTAATATGGCAAAGGACAAGGGAACTCAAAATATTTTTGCACATCTAAGAAAGTGATAACTTGTGAAGTAAATAGCAACATTTTATCTCCAACACTTAAACTTAGAATAGCAAGTTATCTTGAGGGATTTTTATGAAATTTTGTATGAGTTTCCTAAGTAAAATGGGATTTTACTTAGGAAAAAATTGATGGTGAATGATTATAATGATGAATTATCTCAAGTACTTAGGTCTTTTTTGATCATTGGGCCGAGGGTCCGGTCCCTCCAGAAGTCAAGGAAATGCCTTGAGCCCCTTTGATCTCCAAATACCTTAGTACTTTGGGGGAAATTAGTAAAACTTTTGAGGGGAAAGTGATGAGGGAAGTTAATGAATTTGACTTTTGCTTGCTGTGATTTTCCAGTGTATTTCATGCTTTTGTACTTGTGATGAAAGTAAAGGATCAGAAAGCATGTAGTAGCATCATTCATCAGATAACACTTTGCAGCACCATCTACCTACCCTATCTACTTAACACTACCATTTTCTCTTCTTTATTAGGGTGCATTTAGACTTGCAAACCCTTTTCAATCTTTTTTCTTTTTACATGATAAATCTATCTATTTCTACCCTTATTACGTCCAAGGGCTCAGATTAAACTGTTGAGCACCTTTTATTCACTCTACCTAGCTACTTATCTGCCAAGATTAAACTGTTTGGCTAGATATTTATTCTCTAATCTATAACATGAAATTGAAATATGAGTAAGCCAAGTTTAAACAGTTTGACTTATTCATGAATTGTGGCTAAGGTTTGACAAGCTGCACACAATTGCTTTATTACAAAAAATGAAATAGTAGTGGCATTTGGATTTGCACACTTTCCTTGGTCTATTTTTTCTTGGGGTTCATTTCTTTCTCTTTTTTGACCATTTTATTCTTTTTACCCTTTGATCTTTCTTTTAGGGTATACCCTCTTTACATTTTTTTAAAAAAAATTTTGATTTTTTGGTCTTTCCAGAATATGGAACACCTTTGCTCAAGAAAGAAGGTTTGAACATATTCCATGGTTTAATCAAGACAATCATGAAAGATGAAACCTATTGATATAGGAGGCAAACAGGTTCCTAGAATTCAAAGACCCATGCATATTTTGAGCACTTCATCCAAAAGTGTTATGCCTAGAAAATGCATGTGGGTGCCACATTCAGCATATTTGTTGAAAGAAAAAATGCCCATGAGGGTGTCAACAGTCGTCGTCATCAACCAATAATAGGTCACCTACCATAATGTGACTTGACAGAACCAATATCTGTCAAATTATGTCTACTAGTCATCATCACGAGCATGGGACATTCCCGCCTTGTGGAAACATTTCTTATTTTATCACTTACGGGTTTCCTAACAGAGCATGGTTTCTTTTTTACTTAAGACAAGGGGTTCCCCTACTTATCTATACATCCATTTACTCTCTCTCTCTCTCTCTCTCTCTCTCTCTCAAAAGGGTTACACAAAAAAGAAAACGTGATGTATTTCGGCTACACATTTCCTCCTAGACCTCATACATCAAGGGGGAAATGTTAACACCAGAAAATCATACAAGAAAAATACATTAGAAAATGTCAAGTAACAGGTACAAATAAAGTTTTTCCAACAAAAATACATTATGAAGGACAAAATTTTAAAAATTTCCTAAGTTTCAATGAGAAATTGGAGGACCACGCACTAGCAACAAAGCAATTTTGTGTGCAGCATGCATATTCCTTCGATAGTTGCGTGGTCTTGGGGATGGCGAAAAGTCACTATCTGGGACCACTTCCCACACTTGGGGAAGTTGATTCTATGTCAATGATAGTCAAGGACATCTGACTTGAGTTCATCCTAAAGATATGCATCCCTCAAAGGAATCTCTTGTCCTACTCTTAAGTCATTATCACTCTTGGGCCAAGAGAGGGAAGAGGAGTTCAAAAATTTCTATATAAACAAGCCATGGGAAGAGAAAAGCATGAGACACTGTTATACTAGCCAAATTGCTATCATAGCAACACCAGCTTTCAATTTTTGAAGCAAGAGGAGTGAAGTCACTAGCATGTTAGCCATCCAACATCCTAGTGAAGGAGAGGACAACACCATTGGAGAGTCTCCAAATTCCTTTTGAGAGAGGGAGTAGAAGCTTGCAAGGAAACCAAGGAAAGGGACTCCCTTTCTGAGAATATTTGAGCTCCATAGCTCAAAGGGCTCACTACAAGTGTGTTACCATTGTATTCTTCTTACTACCAGCAAGCAATAAAAGGGAATTTTCTCCATTATTGTATTGGTTTGTTTGCTCCATTTGAGCTTATTGTCTTGTGTGTTTCTTTTTGAGCTTATGTTATTGTATGAATTACTTTCATTATGATTTTTTCTTTACTTTTTTTCAGTCTTCCCATTAAGAGCACCATAATATTTTCTGTGATCTTTTTAGGAAGAAACCTACTGTTAAAGAGGTCTCTTTTGGTAAACTAATGTGACAAAATCACTACCGTGTGTTTAACAAGAAAGGACATTCCTTCTCTCATTAGCTATAATAAAATCTATTAGGTCTTGCATTCAACATTCATTTAGTTACAATTAAAAACATGAATAGAGCCAGGACTAAGAACTGTCATATAACCAACATATAACCAGATAAATAACCATGAGAAAAAAACCATTAAAGCCACATAATAACAAATGCATTTCCTTATCAAAATAAAGATAAACTTAACTCTTATTAGACATAGGAAAAATCCAACCACGTTTGGGACTTCCATGTACCATCCAACCATAGATTGGTTGAAACAATTATTTCTTTCAAAAAATCACCCCTGTGTCATATTCCAAGCGTGAATGTGGTATCTCATGGGATAAACCAATCCAAACACAACCAAGGGAATCTAGAAGTTAAAACACCTCCACTCTCACCATGCTGTGATCTCATCTAAATTGGTGTTGAGATCAAAAAACCAAACTGATCTTGGATGCCTCAAAATTTCTTCTCCAATACCTTGAGGATTTTTACCATCCCCGCCCTTAGGCTTTACTGTCTATCCCTCCATTACCAGTCAAGGTATTCCTAGGCCTTTGAGAATCTTATTGATACCACCTCACCCAGATCCAAAATATTCCATCAATCCAAAGCTCAAACTGAGAATCAATGCCATCATACCATGGCTATCTGGAAATGGAAAGGATAGGCTAAAATCCATTTTCCAACCCAAAAAAACCCATGCCAATGAAAACAAGAGAACCAAATACCAACATGCGCATACCATGCATGCCAAAACCAGCTAGGAAATCACACATGCAACATGTTACCTGCAAGTATTCTTGCTGAAGCTGCTTGATCCAACTTTTCCTTTCTTGATCCTTGCTTTCTTTTTCTTTCCTTTTCCTTCATTTGTTTTCTTTCTTTCCTTCTCTTCTCGGTGCTCTTATCCTTTCTCAGACTAATTCCAAAACTGAACTAACAAAAATCTACCAACTGATGCTCTGAGGTATTTTTATTTATGAGGCCTCTAATTTCTTCAATTTTCCATTATTGTCCTTCATTTTCCTCCTTACATGCAACCTGTGACCGTTCACCTTCCTTTTCTCTTAATTTCCTTTGTTTTCATAAATAAATGCAAAAAATACCTTTTGTCCTTTCCAAAGCCTTAGCCATTGCCTTTTCCAATTTCCCCTTAGCCATAAAACACAACAATTGATGCCCACTTGGATATTTTTCCTAGCATTCATCTTGGAATAAGTGTCCCTTAACTATGGTCTTATTTTTCCTCTATAAACTTTTATTACATGAAATTTTAACCCGTGGTTGTTACAGATGGAGCCCTAACTTTAAAATTTACTATGATTTTCCCTCTACGGTCCTAGTATGGGTTAATCTTTCCTTTCTTCCCCTTCATTGTTGGAACAATGCCACATTTAGGAGCATTAGAAACACATTGGGAAAATATATAGATTGAGTGGATCCCCACGATAGCCTCTTCTTTTATGCTCAGATATGTGTGGAGGTTGATTTGGATAAGGGCCTCCCTACAAAAATCAATCTTAGTCTTGAGAGTTTGTCCCATATCCAGGAATTCAATTATGACTAGCTTCCCTTCAAATGCAAAGTATGTCAAATATGGTCACTTTGCTAGAAATTTCTCCAAAGGAAAGGGAGACACGGAATAACAATGGAAGAAAGAAAAGAAAAGATGAGGATCTAACAAATAACATCCTCCACTTAACAAACAACAAATCAAGAAATATTGTCAGGAAAATGACCCAACTCTTTAAAAAATAAAAACAATAGAGTGGGGAAAGGATGAGAAAATCTGCTAACAAAGGTAGAAATGGGAAAAGGTATGAAGTTATAAATACTCTAGACAAGCAAGGGGAAATCCTACAACAATGTCCTCTTGATTTGGAAAAAAAAATAGATCAACATCCTCATCAAGAGCCAACATTAGAACCAATGGAGGACTCCAAACCTAACATTTAATAATTAATGAATCAAGAAGAACTCTTAGAAGAAGAAGATGAATTTATATCGCCAAAGGAGGGTGGTGTATTTCTTACATTTACAAGCTCAACTAATGAAAATTATGAAGTAGAAAAGGTAAAAGAGTTGTATCGGTGATCCTATAGATCAGGTAGAAAAACTAACAGCGAAGTTCAATTTAAAAATAAAGAAAAAGAGAAATAATTTGGTTATCAATCCACCCCATGCCTACAACCGACATAAATGGGTAATAAAGGTAGTAAAAACACCTTTGAAACTACCCCCTCTAAAGGGGTAACTCACACTAGGAGTAATTAATGATAGTCATCTCCTAGAATTGTATGGGAATAGGGTCTGAAAAATGAATGACAGAACTAAAATATTTAATGAAAAAAGAGACACCTTCAATGGCCCTACTCTAGGAGATCGAAATAGAGGGACATGGGGTCCTCTCAATCTATCACAAGTTATTGAATTGAAGTCGCAGTGTCTCTGTCACCTCTTGGGGAATTTCAGGTGGCCTATATACCCTGTGGGATCCTCATCAACTTCATCTTATAAACTCCCTCAAGTTGCCACACTAGATAGCTACCTCCCTTCTAAACCTTTCTTCCAATAAAGTATGCCATATCATAAATGTTTACATCCCTGTTCATTTTAGAGAAAATCAAGAATGTTTGGCCTCCCTTCTTGGTCTAATCAAGGAATCATAGTTTGGATCACTCAATGTCTTTGGGGGGGGGATTTTAACACCACCTTACATAATTGGGAGAAAAAAGGGGGCTTCCCCACCTATAATACTTCATTAGACATATTCAATTAATGAATATCAAGCCTTTTGGTCTTCATTGTAACATCCCGAGTTAAAATTTCATGTAATAAAAGTTAATAAAGGAAAAATAACACCACGGTTAAGGGACACTTATTCCAAGTTGAATGTTGGGAAAAATATCCTAGTGGGAATCACTTCTTGTGTTTTATGGCTAAGGGGAATTTGGCAAAGGCAATAGCTAAGGCTTTAGAAAGGAAAAATAGTATTTTTGTCATTTATTTATGAAATTAAAGGAAATTAGGAGAAAAGGAAGGATAAAGGTCACAGGTTGCATGTGAGGAGGAAAATGAAGGAAAATAATCAAAAATTGAATAAATTAGAGGCCTCATTAATAAAAAGACCCTAGAGCATCAATTAATAGCCTTTTCTTAGTTCATTTTTGGATTTAGTCTCAGAGAGGAGAAAAGAACCAAGAGGAGAAAGATGGCAAGGAAGGAAATCAAAGGAAATCAAAGGAAAGAAAGGATCAAGCAATGCAAAGTTGGATCAATAAACTTCAATAGGAATACTTGCAGGCAATAGGTTGCATGTGTGATTTCCTAGCTGGTTTTGGCATGCATGGTATGTGGATGTTGTTATTTGGTTCTCTTGTTGTCATTGGCATTGGTTTTTTTGGGTTGGACAGTGGATTTTAGCCTAGCCTTTCCATTTCTAGATAGCCATGGTATGATGGGGTTGCTTCTTGGTTTGTGCTTTGGATTTTTGAAAGATTTTGGATCCAAGTGAGGTGGTCTCAG
>CM076583.1:634271123-634386867 GCA_034641835.2 Pinus albicaulis | reverse complement strand
TTTTTTTTTGTAAATTCGGTGGGTCCATTCCATTTTCTATTTATATTTGAAAGCAGGTTACATAATATAAAAGTTAAACTATGGCCTCAACCTGCCCACAGGAAACCAGGTCTGTTGGCCATCTAAATGCATGATAAGCAGTCCAAAACTGGAATTGTTTCATACGCCTAAACTTCTCCTGAGCTGTCTGTTCTATGATTCCTATATTTGCTTTCCTAGAGCATTTTGCAGATTGATTTCTAAACAGTAATATCATCAAAATTTAAAACAACACTAACTTCACTGTTTCTAAAAGACATAACTATTATACTTCTGAAGAAGAGACTAGGGCTGGGTCCTTGGCACTGGTGCCAGGCATGTCTGTTTGTTGTATCTGATGTAAGATCTGTTGAAGGATTTTTTCCATCCTTCCCACTTTATCATCCAGTCTACTAACTCTGTCAATAGTCTGATATTGAGTTATCTTCATGTGCTGAAGCTGGTCCTGGATTTCTAGAATTTGAGCCTGTAGACTTGTCCCCTGCTTTACTGTTTCTGCCTGGGTGTGCACTGGATGAAAGCTCTGAATGGCTTTCGCTATTAAGCATTTCACTATCCAATATGTGTGGACAGTTTGATTGAACAAGGTGAGGCGGCCCCTCGTGTTACCTGGATCTTGGATAAAATCCAAAATATCTACTTCTGTCTCATTATCCTTAGGATTAGTTTGGATATCCCTCTCCCATCCTCGAATGACTTGCCTTGTGTTAGAAGAATTGCCTATAACATAGGTAGCAGCTAACATTTCCAAATGTTCCTGGTTGGTCTTGCGTCCTCTTTTCTTCGGGGCTGGTTCAGATTGCTGTGGCTGTTTTCCTTTAGCAGCCTCTGTTTTTACTCGGCGTTTTCCCATGTCTGCTGAGCACCTATATGCATGCATCGATTCATCAACAGGAACAACAACAAAATAAAGAGTTAGATGGTTGTGGTCTGTGCGCCACCTTTGGGCTTTCAGCTCATGGTTGTCATACAAACTATGAGACTTAACCCGAAAGATTAAACTCTGTAATTTTTCTGACAGAACTTCAGTATGGGCCTTGGGAATCTGGGTCGGATAATAGAGGCTATTTCTCGGCTTAAGGTTCCAGAGAACATTAAGATAAGTTAACTGATTGACTCTGTGGGCGACATCATTGTATATATGGTTGTGGCCAATATGCTTGATAGGGTGCAGATGAGGGATAAAAAGTCTAGGATTCAGGTCTTGATGGAGACAGGGTCTCCAGCGCTCATCGAAAATAGGGCAGAGTTGAATAATATAGTCCCCATGCACTATGCATTTCCTAATATCTACCTTAATCCCCGACTGGTCTTGGCTATACTGGTTTCTGGAGCAGATGGTATACTTTCGGGTATGTAAGAAGTTTCTTGTAACACGACACCCCTGTAACTGGAAGCCTTGATTCTAATGACTGTTCCCGGAGGGCTTGCCCTTAACAAATAATAAACAAGGGTCCCATAAACAAGACCACAAAGATTTCATTATGGGGAATACAAAGTACAGGATTTTACTGAAACCCATCCTTGCATGCTTATGCAAAAGACTTAGAAAACTTACCGTAGTTGACTTCATATTATCAATGATAATGACTAATTCATACCAAAACAGGAACAAAGAAGCGTTCTGGGCTGGTAATAAACTAGGGTCCCAGTAATAAGGCAACTCAGATTGCTTTATATGGATTACCCAAGATAGAATTTTGCTCCAACCTCTCCTTGCATGCTTATACAGTAAACAGAGGATACTTTCTGTGATTAACTCCATAATCACTATGAAACTGACAATTACATACGAAGACAGGACCAAAGAAACCTTTTGGACAGGTATTGCACTAGGGTCTCTGAAACAAGGCCTTACTGGTTGCGTAATGGGGATTACTGGATACAGAATTTTACAAAAACCCTTAATTTCATGATTACATAGACGTCTAAGGAAACTTACTGTATCAGGCTCCATAATAGCAATGAGAATGATGCTTACATACTGTGACAGGAACGCTTGAAAATTCGACTGGATGCTGTTGTTTCTCCTCCGCTTCCGTCTCCAAACAAGTGCATGCACAAGCTCATGCATGAATGAATGAAAGAGCGGAGGAATGAATCTTACCTTCGCGGTGGTTTGCCGTCTGTGAGCTGTCCAAACAGCCTGGCCACCTTTCCCCATGATAGAATGATGTGATTTTTCCAGTCCTGCCATCATTAAAACTCTTAATGACTCAGAGTTGGATCATGTGCCCAGTTGCCACGGCGCGTATTTCCTAATGACGGTTGAGCACCCCGATCGGGGGGTTGGAGATCCTTGTTGATGATCAGTTGAAGAGAGTGTAGTTCTACATTCCAGATTGGGTCCACAGGGCGACCTTCTATTGGACATTCAACATTTTGACATCCCGAATTGGCCAAGTAGTCTGCTGCTGTGTTGCCTTTTTGACGAACATGAGTAGGGATGAGATACTCTATACGTTTCACCAGATGACTGATTTCTTCTATAAGGCCTGTTGTTCTCCAACTTTGTGAGATTTTCTCCCAGGGAGTGCCTTTTTGAAGCTTTTTCAGGATATCTGTGACCATTGCTGAATCTCCCTCCACTATAATTCTCTGATAAGATTCTCTTATTGTGATCTGGAGGCCTTGTTTGACCGCCATTAATTCTGCTTCATTATTAGTAGCATGGCCCAAGTCAAAAGCATAAAATCTGCATACTGTCCCTTGAGAATTTCGGAAGAGTCTGCCTGCCCCAGCCTGCCCTGGGTTCCCTTTCGAGGCCCCATCATAATTGAGCTTTAGAAAGCCTTGTTGTGGGAGTGTCCATTGTTCTTGACTTGATTGATTGGGTGGTCTGAATTTCCATAAGCCCTGGTTTAGCATTTTCGGTTTAAGATTGAGAGTTTCTAGGATCTGGGATTCAATCCCCACATTTTTCCAATCTTCATCTGACCAACTTTCTGTTAATAGTTTCTCGGATGTTGCCTATTGAGTGTTGCCAAATATTATTCATAGGTTGCTCTTTGTCTTGGAAGATTCTATGATTTCTCTTTTTCCAAATGTTCCAGATTAGGAATCCATATGAAAGGGTCCATGCTCTATTTATTACCTGACAATGGAATCTTCCTTTTCTCCAATTGACTATTGTTTCCTTTATGATGTCATTGCTCTTATCTGTCTGTCGGAAAACTTGTGCTAGGCTCTCCCAAAACGTGTGTACCTTTGTGCATAGGATGAGAAGGTGTTCTGTCGTCTCTTCTTCAATGATACAGAAAGGGCATCACGAAGGTCCTATCATACCTCTTTTTCTGAGGTTCTCCCATGTCAAAATTCTGCTATGACTTACTAGCCATAAGATATATGTCACCTTTGGCCAGTGTCGCATATCCCATATTTTTTTCCATATTGGCTGAGTATTATCCTGCACTTGCTGAGTTTGAATATGGTAGCCTTCCTTGATGGTAAAAAGTCCTCTAGTTTGATGGCCCTAGCATAGAATGTCTGGGCCTGAGATATTGCGTAAATTTCATGTGCTAAGTTCTTTAGCAAAATTATTCCATTGCTGCGTTGGTGGGGCTTGAGGCCAGCAATTTTTGTCTTTCCATTGTCGCCATATTCCATTTTGATTGTTTGACCAATACTGCTGTACTAGCCTGTTGTTAGGAGTATTCATATATAGGAAGATTTCCCCCAGTTCCAACCGTGTAAACAGTTTGTCTCACTGTTGCCATGAATCTTCCCAGAACAAAGTTGTTTTACCATCTCTTATTTCCCAAAAAATATGTATACGGATTAAGTTTTTGTTCAGGGCTGCTAAATTCCATATTGTAGAGCCTTTTGGTGTCCTATCTATTTTCAGTCGTCCTGCTATTGTTGTTGGCATTTCATATTTTACTTGCCAAATTTTCTTCCAGAGGTCTTGCCCTCCCATAAGCCAGTGCCACCAGAGTTTTTCACCCAACACATTGTTGAGAATGAGGGGGCCGCGAAGTCCCAGTCCACCTACTGCCTTCGATCTTTGTAATTTGTCCCAAGAGAGAAGCGCCCACTTTCTATTGGCTTCGGCTCCTTGCCACAAGAATTTTTTAAAGATGTCTATTAATTGTGTACATATTCCTTTCGGGCATGCCCTCCGCGACAGCTGGTAGATTGGTAATGCTTGCAGCACTGATTTTAGTAATATGAGGCGTCCTGGTGCATTCAGATTTCTGAAGGCCTAGTTTTGAATTCTTTTCTCTATTCTTACAATTATTTCTTTCCAATCTGTGAGGTGCGTGGGTCCTGGATTTAAGAGCATACCTAGGTATTTGAGGGGAAAATATCCCCTTTGAAATCCTAAGGTTCTGGCTAGGTGATTCTACAACTCTATTGTACAATTAAAAAAGTACAGCTTGGACTTATCTTTGTTGATTTCGGTGCCCGAGGCTTCCATAAAATCTTCCAGAACTTTGAGAATAGTTTTTCATTCTTTGAGTGAGGCCATGCAAAATAGGAGGGTATCATCTACAAATTGCTGATGAGTTAAAGGAAGCTGAGGTCCCCACAATTGCAGTCCCTGTAGTTGTCTTTCTGCGACTTTGGCTTTAATTAATCTTCCTAATCCTTCTGTTGCAATGATGAAGAGAAAAGGAGATAGGGGGTCTCCTTGTCTTAGGCCTCTCGAGCTGTTAAACGACGTTGTTGGACTACCATTCAAGAGTATTGAGAAATGCGGAGATGAGATGAATGAGTGTAGCCATTGCAACCATCTTTCTTCAAACCCAAAATCACGCATCACTTCTCTGAGGTATTGCCAGCTGATACGGTCGTATGCTTTTGATAAATCCAATTTTATTAGCAATCCTTTCTTTTTATCCTTCTTGAGAGTATGTATAGCTTCCTGTGCCACTACTATTCCATCCAAGATTTGCCTCCCTTGCACAAAACCTGTTTGTTCCGGGCCTATTAGCACTGGCATCAAGGGCTTGAGTTGGTTAACCATAATTGTTGAGAGGATTTTATAAATAACATTGCAGAGTGCAATCGGTCGGAAGCCAACTGGAGTATCTGCATTTTGTTGCTTTAGGATAAGTGTCAGAAAGGTTGCGTTCAGAGCTGCGGATACCTTTTTATTTCTCCGGGATTCCTCCACAATTTCTAATATGTATTGACCCATAAATGGCCATGCTACTTTGAAGAATTCACTAGTGAATCCATCCGGCCCCGGGGCTTTGTTCTGTGGTAACTGCATTACCACTTCTTCAACCTCTTGTAGTGTAACAGCTCTTAACAACGCAAGGTTTTGTTCTCGAGTGATCAATTGAGGAATGTGCGCTGTGATCTTCTGAATAGCTTCCTGGCGATTTGGGATTGGTTCTATTAGGAGATCCTGGAAATGATGGACCAATTCTCTTTCCATATCTTCGTGTTTAATTAGTCGTTCTCCATTCTCTGTTTTTAAAGAGAATATTCGATTCTATTGGCGTCTCTGGATCATTGCTCGATGGAATAATTTTGTATTACGATCTCGCTCTTTGAGCCAATTGACACGAGATTTCTGTTTCCACAGTATCTCCTCTTGTTTCCTTCTCTCTTCTTGCTGGCTAAGGGTACGACCTTCCTCCAAGGCCAGTTCCTCTGTTCTACCCTGAAGAATGATTTGTTGCTGAATCTGCTTCATCTTTTCATTTAAACGGATTTGGTCTTGGTGTATATTACCAAATTCCTGCTTATTACACCTTTTAATTTCCACTTTTAGCTGCTTCAGGCGTAATTGGAAAGAGTGCATCTTATTATGGCCTCTAACAGGATTTGCATTCCACCAATTTTTAACTTTCTCCATGAATCTTGGGTCTCTTAGCCAGAAAAGTTCGAACCTAAAGGGTCGATTTTTGCGGCTTTCTTTCACCTCGATTTCCAGTCTAATCGGCCAGTGGTCTGAGCCTAGTGCAGGGAGAATAGCAGCTTCATAGTAGATATCCCGGCTCACTAAAGCTTCAGTTGCTAAGAAACGATCCAACCTGGAATGTCACACCTCCAATTTTTTTTTTTTTTTTCATATAGATATTCTATATTGGTACTAACCTCTAAAGTTTTCCCTTTTTCCTCTAATTGAATATTTATTTAAAACAGGAAATAATAACCCCCTTTTTAAATTGGGAAGGCTAATGATATATTTTATCTTAATGTTTGAAGCTTTTTGCTATTATACGAGAACCCACTCACTATAACCAAACCCTCAATGTTATAGTATACGATTGATGAAATATGAAATCGTTACATATGTAATGTTAACATTATATATATCCACATGACATTATAACCAAAGCCTCAATGCTATAGTATACGATTTATGAAATATGAAATCGTTATATATGAAATGTTAACATTATGTATCCACATAAAAATACCTATATATATATTCAACACTACCCATTAGCATACCTATTTACATAATTATATCTCCGCCTCAAATAATTAGGTATATTCAACCTTATGCATTGGTATAAAATCGTGATACGTAGGTTTGACATTGTCAGCCTCACCATATATCCATTGGTCAATTTATGTGGGTATCGTATATAAATAAAATAGCTATGCCTAATTCGTATTATATATATTAGTGCAACATATGATATATACGCGGATTGCGCTGGTCATTATGGTTGTTTTATAAACTGGTTTCTGAGCGTGATAGTGGTTTCACGACTGTCACATTTCATTCCTATTTTGTTACAACCCGGTTTTCCGAGAGTGATAGGGATTATCGTCCACTTACATCTGTTTATTTTGAAAACTGATAGCGCTCAGTCCTCTTGAATATGGGTTTCCAAACCCTAGTCTTCATGTAGGGTTAATTTACGTGGTTTTTCAGTTCCCGGTTTATGGCCTGTGAAGCCATTGGTTTGATTTCTAATCTTTCTCTTTTCGTTGGATTGTATGCAGTGACAATGTTGCGTGCGAGCTTGGAGAAAGAGTTTGAGTACCCGGCATTACGCCGCCTGTTGGGCTGGTCGAACTAAAATTTGTACAATTCTTCCGCGTTTTAACTTCATCCGGACTTCACGATGGCGTGTTCTTCCTTTCCCATTCAGAAACCGCGTTTTCAACACAGATACTCTTGCCTATGCGAAGCTGCCATGTTTCTGAACTAGTTGTAGTAGCAGGCGGGCAGGGTACCTTTGACAGGGTTGAATCCATCGCTTCGCCGATACTTTGATTGCCGGTTGTACTGAACGGAGTTGAGTAATATAAGTAACCTATTCAGAACTGTACACCTAGTTCGCTTGATTTGATCCCTACAACCCCTCGGGATCTCGTAAGGTTCTTGGGGGTTGCAAGTCTGAGATCTAAATCTTTGCAGGTACCCAAGTCGATTCTAAACCTGGGTTTCCTGACTTCTATTTGAAGCCCTCGCGTTTTCTTTTTTCTTTCAAGCTTCCTGAAGTTATAACTGCGGAATGTGTATAGTAGGTCGCAGTTGGGGTTCAACGCTGCGTTTCAGAGAGTGTTATCTAACTGTGTCGTGTGTTTTAATGATCCATGAAGTGCTAACCTAGTTTTGTTTTTCTCAGCCACGATTTCGGCTATATATTTTCCTTTGAGCGAGAACCCCCCCGGTTCGTTCCAGATTTACCCTCTTCTTCTTCGATTTACTATTTTATTTAACTCTTGCACAGTCTTTTTCCTAATTTCTCGCATGTGGGTTTGATTTTGTTTCAGGCGCAGGGAGGATCCTCGGCCCTCTTCGTCTGAACTCTGCCTACTCGACCTTCAGATGTGTTTAAGTTCCAGATCTTCGCCTTTTTCAACCCCTCCACGATGCGGTTGAGGCGCCGTTCCAATTCCAAGGTTGTGTTTACGTGTCGCTGTAGGTTTATTGAGGATTCGGTGCGCACATCTGTGTGCAATTGCTAGAGGTTCCAGCTAGTTCATTTCTACGATCCCAAATGCAATGATTGATGATTTTTATGCTATTACATTTATCTACTCATGTTAACTAGGGAACCTCGTTATACTAGCATGTTTACAGCGGGAGGGTTTTTCATTTAACTTGTTCTGCGATTGAAAATTTGTTGTCGTTATAGTTCTGGGTAGTATCGTTAGGCTGGAACTCGACGGTTCCTCTATCTTCCCATATCACCCGCCCTTACTGTGGTTACGTATTTTTTTTGCTTTGATACCTGCATAACACTGACGCAAAATGTTACACAGAGCCCTGCCTGTTAACTTATATGATGTTTTCGTTTTCAAACTCCTCCATTAGCGAACACTCAGGTTCATCATTCGCAGACCTCTGTTGTATTAAATTTTCGGAACCTCTTTTGCTTACAGGCCGCGGACTATAACTAATGTACCATCTCGACTTACGCGGTGATAACTTATAATGATTTCTCTGTATGGTTCTAAACTTCGGCGTTTATCCCTTATAATTGAACAGAGTAGCAGAGAGGTACCTTGACGTAATTCTTAATCATTGACCGTCGTTGGATGTACAGGTGAATACGCGATTTCCACTATGGACATCATCTGGTAATTAGCTGGTCAACCCAGCATATGTGCGCCATAATTTTGTTTTCGTATTTTGCTACGGTATTAATGATTTTACACATTGCTTCATGGATTATTATATGAAACGATACAATGATAATAGTGTACTCATAAATCAAACGCACCACGTCACACGTCTCACCATGATAGACATGTATATATATGATGCCTAATGATCCTCGACCTCGCTTATTCTCATTTATTTTATAGTTGTAGTTTGAAATATGTTAATTCGTGTTTCAAACATTTCAATACTCTTCAAATCGGGTTAAGTTATATGTGATTATAAAAGTAATATAATCTAGGCAAGGTATTTATGAGAATGGCCTCGTTATATTTTCATACTCTAGTTCATGGATATAGAATTCACATCTACACGTCTGATTTCTTTTGTTAATTTAGTACAACAATATTTAAATTCTCTTCTCTATGTTTATGTATAGTTTTAAATTATGGTATAAGGTAGAAGTAGATTACCATTTCTACATCAATTTTTCTATTGAAATAAATATCTATAGACTTGAACCAATCATGGTTTAAAATTTATATACCATTCTATTTGACATATTTGTCTTTTTCATCATGCAAAATAGAAAAAGGGCACCTCATGGTGTTCATTCTGGTTAAAAGTAGGACTGATATAAAATCAAGAAATTATCTTTCAAACCTACATATGAGCATATACTTTCACCTTTACATGTGAGCATATATTTTCACCTTTGTATACATACATGTAATAAAAATTAAATATTTATTATCTGTGGAGACTAAGTACCTTCAGATTTAAACCGTCTTTGGTTTAAAGTTTCTGTGGGTTTCTACTCTATGGATTTATAGTCTACAACTAAATAGAATCTGGAAGGTGAATGCCTAAAGATAGAATCTGTTAAATGTAGTACTAAAGTCAATCATTCTATTCCATTTGATTTTATATGTAGCCAATTCATACTGATTAAGTAGAAGAGCATCAATTGTAAAGACATACCAGTCATGCATTAGACCAACCTCCCAACCGTAGAGTTCTATTTCCTCCCAGAACTCACCCCCGAGCAGAGACCACCTCCACCACAGACCAACCTCTTGATCTATTTAGGAGCAGCTTATTTAAGCTATTTTCCCCTCAAGCCTGTTTTCTAATTCTGCATCCCGAATAGCAGGATGCTTTTCTTCCTATTTTCCTAGGCTTCCCATTTTTGGGATTCTTTAAAGCTATTTTATGCTTTTCCTCAGCTTTTCCAGCTTTTCCACCTCTTCCCAACTACTTTCCTCATCATTGGAGAAATTTAGATTCTTCCTCAAATCTAAATTAGAATTAATTCCCTTCAAGGATTTCTGAAGGATTTTAGGGGAATACTTGCCTTACCCATCCTCATAGATTTAGCAAGTGGTCTCTAATTCTCATTCTTGGTCTATATGCACATCAGAAAGTTTATTTATTTCTTCAACTAAATATTGAATTACATACACAATGTATCTATTCTTTGGGGTCCACTCCCCTTAGGATTAAAATTCAAATGTCCAACTTTAAAATTTCAACACATAAATTGGGGTGTTACATATTCCCCCTCTGAAAATAAACACCGTCCTCGGTGTTGTTATTCAACTACTAGAGTTCACTTAAACAAAAATGGATATTGTTCCATCATTTCAGCTTCCCTTTCCCAGGTAGCTTCTTCAGCAGTAAAGTGCTTCCACTGCACTTTTACTCTGGCCACCGTTCTGTTTCTCAATTCAATTTCTTCCCGCTCCAATATTTGAAGCGGTTCTGGTAGAAACTCCCCTTCTGGTTCCACCTGTACAACATTCCAATCAACTATGTGTGAAGCATCATGCACATATCTTTTTAATAATGAAACATGAAACACATTATGTACTCTAACATGGGGTGGTAAGGCCAGCTTGTAAGCTACTGGTCCCACCCTCTCTAATACTTCAAAAGGACCACAATATCTAGGAGCCAGTTTAGAACAAATTCCAACATAAAGTGTGCTCTTTTTGGGTTTAATACGCAAATACACATGGTCTCCCACTTTGAATTCTTGGTGCACCCGTTTCTTATCAGCATAATTTTTCTGGCGGTCTTGTGCTGTCTTGATGTTTCTTTGTATCTGTTTGACAATTCTTTCCATCTCTTGTAGTGCATCTGGTCCCAACACCAGTTTATCCTCTGGTTGACTCCAGCTCAAAGGAGTACGGCACTTTCTCCCATAGAGTGCCTCAAACGGACTCATCTTAATAGAGGATTGGTAACTATTATTATAAGCAAACTCAGCTAAATGCAGATACTCTTCCCATTTTGATGGCCTATCCATCACATACATTCTCAGCATATCCTCTAAAATTTGATTTGTCCTTTCTGTTTGCCCATCAGTTTGAGGGTGATAGGCAGTACTAAAATTCAGCTTAGTACCCATTCCTGCAAACAGTCCTTTCCAAAACCCTGCTGTGAACTTAGCATCCCGATCTGAGACAATCACCTTCGGAACTCCATGAAGCCTTATTATCTCCTTTAGAAAAACATTTGCTACTTGAGTTGTTCCAAAGGTAGATTTCACTGGTATAAAGTGGGCAGCCTTTGTTAGAGTGTCTACTACTACCATTATAGAATCATGCTGATATTTTTTTTTGGGTAATCCTGTTATAAAATCCATGGAAACTGTATCCCATTTCCATTCTGCAATTGGCAAAGGGTTTAAAATCCCTACTGGGTGTTGATGCTCAAATTTAACTAACTAAAATTCCATACATCTACTTAAATACTCTGCCACATCTCTTTTCATTCCTGGCCAGAACAACTTCTTCTTCAAGGCTGTTAACATCTTTTGGTATCCTGGATGTCCTGCATAGGGCTGTTTGTGATATTCATCTAGAATTTATCTTTTCAATGACTCTATATCTGGAATATACAACTTGTTTTTGTAATAGAGTAGCCCTCTTTGGTTTTTAGTGAAATCAGTTTTATCCTTTTTCTGTAGTTTCACCAAGAGTGCTTCATAGTTGGGATCTTGATTTGCTGCTTTTCCTACCAATTCCTCTATCTCCATCTGGGCACTACTCCCAATGTTGTTTAAATGTTGACAAGCATTTCTACTTAAGGCATCAGCAACTTTATTTTCTTTTCCCTTGATATGCTTTATACCCATATCAAATTCACTTAGAAAGGACAACCATATGGCTTGTCTTGCATTCAGGTCAGTTTGGGAAAAGAAATATTTGAGACTAATATGATCAGTCATCAATGTGAATTTCTTTCCCAGCAGATAGTGCCTCCACATTTTTAAAGCATGGATAACAGCTGCAAATTCCAAATCATATGCACTATAATTCTTTTCATGTAATTTCAGTTTCCTAGATTCATAGGCAATGACTGAATTTTCCTGCAACAGGACTCCTCCCAGCCCTTCTCTGCAAGCATCTGTACATACAACAAACTCTTTATCAAGATCAGCAATTTTTAATATAGGAGCTGAAATAAGTTTTTGTTTTAACTACTCGAAACTGTTTTGACATTTTTTAGTCCACACAAACTTGACACCCTTTCTTTGTAATGAAGTGATGGGATGTGCTATGGCAGAAAATCTTTCCACAAATCTACGATAGTAGCCTGCTATCCCCATGAATGACCTTATTGCTGAAACATCAGTTGGGACTGGCCATTCTTTAATTGCTTTTATCTTTTCAGGGTCAACGGCAAGGCCTTTTTCAGAAATAATATGACCCAAATATTGAATCTTATCCTTGTAAAATTCACATTTACTGAATTTAGCATATAGCTGGTTTTCTTTTAAGGTCTGCAACACTATTCTCAGGTGTTCCTTATGTTCTTCCTCATTTTTGGAATAAACTAAGATATCATCTATGAACACAAGAACAAATTTGTCCAAATACTTATTCAACACACTGTTCATCAGGCACATAAATGTGGCAGGGGCATTAGTCAACCCAAAAGGTAGGACTATAAATTCGTAATGCCCATACCTGGTTCAAAATGTTGTTTTGCTGATGTCTTCTTCATTAATTCTAAGCTGGTGATAACCAGTCCTTAGGTCTATCTTGGAAAAGACTGAAGCTCCTCTCACTTGATCAAAAAGATCATCAATTCTCGGCAACGGGTATCTATTCTTAATGGTTAGCTTATTCAGTTGACGATAATCAATGCACATCCTAAAAGTTCCATCTTTCTTTTTCACAAATAAAACCGAGGCTCCCCAAGGAGACACACTTGGTCTTATATACCCTTTATCTAACAACTCATGTAATTTCATTTTCAGTTCCATTAGTTCAAGGGGACTCATTCGATAGGGTGCTCGGGAAACAAGGGTTGCTCCTGGTACCAGATCGATTGAAAAATCAATCTCTCTTTTGGGGGGGAGATGAGGGATTTCCTTGGGAAAGACTTCCTTAAATTCTCTGATTACTGGTAGAGCATCCAGTAACTCTTCCTCAGTTTTCTGTTCTATTTCTTCTACATGCACTGCATAAAGTTGGTATCCCTTCATAGCTGCTCTTTTCAATTGCAAGGCTGAAATTTGTCTTACAGAAATAGGTTTTTGTTTCCCTTTGAGGATAAAAGGTTTCCCTTCCTCATCTATACAATGCAGAGTCTTATCCCAGCAATTCATCAAGTCCTTCTTCTTTTCCAGCCAATCCATTCCTATCAACAAATCATATGACCCCAAAGGCAGAATATTCAAATTTACCTCTGTTTGAAAGTCATTTAACTTAATTTCTGTGCGAGGCAGTTTATGTGTTACTTTTCTCTTAGTTCCAGTGGCTAGCTATACCAACCATGATTGTTGAAATTTCTCAGACTTAAGATTACATTGTTCTACAATTTTTGGACTAATGTAACTCAAAGAAGCACCTGGATCAATCAGAACAGTAATAGATAAGTTAGAAATCTTACCCTCTATTTCCACCATGGTTGCTTGATGTTCTGCTTGTCGATTTTCCAGGGCTTCACTTATAGTTGGTATGTTTCTGGCTACATCATTTACTGTTGTCGTCTCTCGATCTCCCCTGAGCATATGAATGTTTCGATGGGGGCAATTCCTCATCATATGGGGTTCTCCACAGCCCCAACACTTCAAAGGTTCCTTCATTCTGACTGTCCCTTCCTTTTTATTGTTTCCTTCTACTTGTTTTGAAGCCACTTGGGATTGAGCAGTTTGACTCTCTTTGGGTTTATTGAAGTTTTTCCGTTGATGATCCCTGCCGAAATTTCTTAGATATGCTCGTTTTGGTCTTTTCCCTTTGAACTCACCCTTGTTCAGCCAGCTCTTCCCTTGTTCAGCCTTACCTTTAAACTGCTGATAGCATAATCTGGCTTTTCTAACAGCTTCATCCATTTTCTTTGGATTTTCAAACTCAATTTTCTCCTTTTACACAGTAGGTAAGCAATTCACAAATCTTTGGACCTTTGCTTTTTCTTCCCTAATGTAAGGGACATATCGCAGTAAATTGGTAAACCTAGTGACAAACTCATCGATAGTGAGCTGTCCTAGTCTAAGTTCATGGAATTCTTTTGTTTTATCATCATAATATCCTTCGTTCAAATAACGATTCTTGAACTTAGCCTGAAAGTCTTCCCAAGTAACTGTCTTTTCATCTATGGCATGCACCATTTTTGTCTCTTCCCACCACAGTGTAGCCTTTCCTTGTAGCTGATACATAGCTAATATGGCCTTCAGATTTCTCTCATATTCATATGCTTGGAAATACTTGATCATATTCAGTAACCAAGCTTCAGCATCCTCTTCCTTCTCCCCATCATAGGAGGGAGGTTTAATCTTTCAAAATTCTCCCTGCAATTCTCTTTTCTGCCTGTGTTGA
This sequence comes from Pinus albicaulis, assembly GCA_034641835.2. Classification (NCBI taxonomy): domain Eukaryota; kingdom Viridiplantae; phylum Streptophyta; class Pinopsida; order Pinales; family Pinaceae; genus Pinus; species Pinus albicaulis. The sequence continues at coordinate 634,372,482 of CM076583.1, read as the reverse complement.
TTTCTAGCTGCATCCTCCTCCTCAGACTCATCCATATTTCTTTTTCCGGAACCTTCGCCTTCCTGGCTGTTTCAGGAAGTGAGCTCTCTGATGAGCTTTTCTTGCTCCTTACTGGCTGATGACAACATGTCATTTTGGCTTCTTAGTTCAGCCAATTCTCGTTGCAGCCTGTGCAACATAGCCATTACCGGGGCATTGGGATCTGGAGTAGCAAACTCATCCCGCAGATCCACATAAATCCCTTCACCTTCAGCCATTTCAACTGTACACACTTACAACACAGATTAGCAAAGTTTATAAAACTTCAGAAAAAACAAAATATGTAATAAGCAGTGAGCACAAAATTAACAGCCCAATTTGTTGTAACTGGTGCTCCGATACCATTTGTCACACCTCCAATTTTTTTTTATTTTTTTTTCATATATTGGTCTAACCTCTAAAGTTTTTCCTTTTTCCTCTAATTGAATATTTATTTAAAACAGGAAATAATAATCCCCCTTTTTAAATTGGGAAGGCTAATGATATATTTTATCTTAATGTTTGAAGCTTTTTGCTATTATACGAGAACCCACTCACTATAACCAAACCCTCAATGTTATAGTATACGATTGATGAAATATAAAATCGTTACATATGTAATGTTAACATTATATATATCCACATGAAATTATAACCAAAGCCTCAATGCTATAGTATACGATTTATGAAATATGAAATCGTTATATATGAAATGTTAACATTATGTATCCACATAAAAATACCTATATATTTATTCAACACTACCCATTAGCATACCTATTTACATAATTATATCTCCGCCTCAAATAATTAGGTATATTCAACCTTATGCATTGGTATAAAATCGTGATACGTAGGTTTGACATTGCCGGCCTCACCATATATGGATTGGTCAATTTATGTGGGTATCGTATATCAATAAAATAGCTATGCCTAATTCGTATTATATATATTAGCGCAACATATGATATATGCGCGGATTGCGCTGGTCATTATGGTTGTTTTATAAACAGGTTTCTGAGCGTGACAGTGGTTTCACGACTGTCACATTTCATTCCTATTGTGTTACAACCTAGTTTTCTGAGAGTGATAGGGATTATCGTCCACTTACATCTGTTTATTTTGAAAACTGATAGCGCTCAGTCCTCTTGAATATGGGTTTCCAAACCCTAGTCTTCATGTAGGGTTAATTTACGTGGTTTTTCGGTTCCTGGTTTATGGCCTGTGAAGCCATTGGTTTGATTTCTAATATTTCTCTTTTCGCTGGATTGTATGCAGTGACAATGTTGCGTGCGAGCTTGGAGAAAGAGTTTGAGTACCCGGCATTACGTCGCCTGTTGGGCTGGTCGAACTGAAATTTGTACAGTTCTTCCACGTTTCAACTTCGTCTGGACTTCACGATGGCGTGTTCTTCCTTTCCCATTCAGAAACTGCATTTTCAACACAGATACTCTTGCCTATGCGAAGCTGCCATGTTTTCGAACTAGTTGTAGTAGCAGGCGGGCAGGGTACCTTTGACAGGGTTGAATCCATCGCTTCGCCGATACTTTGATTGCCGGTTGTACTGAACGGAGTTGAGTAATATAAGTAACCTATTCAGAACTGTACACCTGGTTCGCTTGATTTGATCCCTACAACCCCTCGGGATCTCGTAAGGTTCTTGGGGGTTGCAAGTCTGAGATCTAAATCTTTGCAGGTACCCAAGTCGATTCTAAACCTAGGTTTCCTGACTTCTATTTGAAGCCCTCGCGTTTTCTTTTTTCTTTCAAGCTTCCTGAAGTTATAACTGCGAAATGTGTATAGTAGGTCGCAGTTGGGGTTCAACGCTGCGTTTCAGAGAGTGTTATCTAACTGTGTCGTGTGTTTTCATGATCCATGAAGTGCTAACCTAGTTTTGTTTTTCTTAGCCACGATCTCGGCTGTATATTTTCCTTTGAGCGAGAACCCCCCCGGTTCGTTCCAGATTTACCCTCTTCTTCTTTGATTTATTATTGTATTTAACTCTTGCACAGTCTTTTTCCTAATTTCTCGCATGTGGGTTTGATTTTGTTTCAGGCGCAGGGAGGATCCTCGACCCTCTTCGTCTGAACTCTGCCTACTCGACCTTCAGACGTGTTCAAGTTCCAGATCTTTGCCTTTTTCAACCCCTCCACGATGCGGTTGAGGCGCCGTTCCAATTCCAAGGTTGTGTTTACGTGTTGCTATAGGTTTATTGAAGATTCGGTGCACACATCTGTGTGTAATTGCTAGAGGTTCCAGCTAGTTCATTTCTACGATCCCAAATGCAATGATTCATGATTTTTCTGCTATTACATTTATCTACTCATGTTAACTGGGGAACCTCGTTATACTAGCATGTTTACAGTGGGAGGGTTTTTCATTTAACTTGTTCTGCGATTAAAAATCTGTTGTCGTTATAGTTCTGGGTAGTATCGTTAGGCCGGAACTCGACGGTTCCTCTATCTTCCCATATCACCCACCCTTACTGTGGTTACGTATTTTTTTTTTCTTTGATACCTGCATAACACTGATGCGAAATGTTACACAGAGCCCTGCCTGTTAACTTATATGATGTTTTTGTTTTCAAACTCCTCCATTAGCGAACACTCAGGTTCATCATTCGCAGACCTCTGTTGTATTAAATTTTCGGAACCTCTTTTGCTTACAGGCTGCGGACTATAACTGATGTACCATCTCGACTTACACGGTGATAACTTATAATGATTTCTCTGTATGGTTCTAAACTTTGGCGTTTATCCCTTATAATTGAACAGAGTAGCAGAGAGGTACCTTGACGTAATTCTTAATCATTGACCATCGTTGGATGTACAGGTGAATACGCGATTTCCACTATGGACATCATCTGGTAATTAGCTGGTCAACCCAGCATATGTGCGCAATAATTTTTTTTTCGTATTTTGCTACGGTATTAATGATTTTACACAGTGCTTCATGGATTGTTATATGAAACGATACAATTATAATAGTGTACTCATAAATCAAACGCACCACGTCGCACGTCTCACCATGATAGACATGTATATATATGATGCCTAATGATCCTCGACCTCGCTTATTCTCATTTATTTTATAGCTGTAGTTTGAAATATGTTAATTCCTGTTTCAAACATTTCAATACTCTTGAAATCGGGTTAAGTTATATGTGATTATAAAAGTAATATAATCTAGGCAAGGTATTTATGAGAATGGCCTCGTTATATTTTCATACTCTAGTTCATGGATATAGAATTCACATCTACACGTCCGATTTCTTCTGTTAATTTAGTACAACAATATTTAAATTCTCTTCTCTATGTTTATGTATAGTTTTAAATTATGGTATAAGGTAGAAGTAGATTACCATTTCTACATCAATTTTTCTATTGAAATAAATATCTATAGACTTGAACCAATCATGGTTTAAAATTTATATACCATTCTATTTGACATATTTGTCTTTTTCATCATGCAAAATAGAAAAAGGGCACCTCATGGTGTTCATTCTGGTTAAAAGTAGGACTGATATAAAATCAAGCAATTATCTTTCAAACCTACATATCAGCATATACTTTCACCTTTACATGTGAGCATATATTTTCACCTTTGTATACATACATGTAATACAAATTAAATATTTATTATCTGTGGAGACTAAGTACCTTCAGATTTAAACCGTCTTTGGTTTAAAGTTTCTGTGGGTTTCTACTCTATGGATTTATAGTCTACAACTAAACAGAATCTGGAAGGTGAATGTGTAGGCAAATCATTGAATATGGTATAAAAGTAAATCAAATCTATTGTTTGATTTTATATGTAGCCAATTCACTCTTGATTAAGTAGAAGAGCATCAATTATGAAACACAGTCATGCATTAGACCAACCTCCCAACCGTAAGTTCTATTTCCTCCCCAAGAACTCACCCAGAAATAGCATCTCCTCCTACAGACCAACCTCTAAATCGTTTAGGAGCAACTTATTTAGCTATTTTCCCCTCAAGCTGTTTTCTAATTCGTCCGGAGAATAGCGGGATGCTTTTCTTCTTTGTTTGCCTAGGCTTCCCATTTTAGGATTGTATAAAAACTATGTTTCATACTTTTCTCGACTTTCCGGCTGCTACCTCTTCCTCCCAACTACTTTCCTCATCATTGGGGAAATTTAGATTCTTCCTCAAATCTAAATTAGAATTAATTCCCTTCAAGGATTTCTGAAGGATTTTAGGGGAATACTTGCCTTATCCATCCTCATAGATTTAGCAAGTGGTATCTAAATCTCATTCTTAGTCTATATGCACATCAGAAAGTTTATTTATTTCTTCAACTAAATATTGAATTACATCCACAATGTATCTATCCTTTGGGGTCCACTCCCCTTAGGATTAAAATTCAAATGTCCAACTTTAAAATTTCAACACATAAATTGGGGTGTTACACTGGAGGCGATTTGATGTCGTTCTCCTCTGCGATTATGCCAGGTATATTTTCCATTAGCTGTTGGGATATCTAATAGATGGAGATCTCAAAGGACTTCTTGAAAAAGAGTCATTTCTGGTTCCTCTCTTCGGATCCCTCCTTTTTTTTCCAGAAGATTTAGAATAATATTGAAATCTCCGCCTATCAACCAATATTTTTCGTTATGCATTGTACTCAAGTTACGGATGTTTTGTAGAAATGTTGTGCGCTCTCCTAGGATCGGGGGTCCATATACCGCCAATATAATAATACTATCCTCTGCTCCAATCTGTCTGAAAGTTGTTGTTAAAATGTGGGGCAAGCATATCCATCCCTCTGCTGTGATTTACGCTCCATTCCAGAGGATAGCTATTCCTCCTGACGTCCCCCTTGCATCAATTGCCATGACCTCATATTGCATTTTGAATGATTTCAGTATTGATTCGAGCTTCTGCCCTGTGACCTTAGTTTCTTGAAGCATCATTACTTGAGGTTTCTCAGTTTGTAATTTTTCTTTTAGATATCTCTGCTTACCTTTGCTATTCAGTCCCCTTATGTTCCAGGAGAGCACTTTCATTAGAAATTTTTTGGTAGTTGTTGGAATACCGTTTTTAACGATATTATCTTACCTGTATTAATCAGCATTTCTCCTACTAACTGTATTGATTCTTGCAGGGTTGGTCGTCCTCTCTTTTTGGCCGGTTTTTTTGGAGGAAGTGTCTTTTTACCTGCTGCTTCTTCTCGGTCTTTGGATTCTCTTTGGGATTGATTTTTCAGGTAGTTCTCAAAGGTTTCTTTATACAGGTTCTTCTGATATTGCGAGATGAAGCGGTCATCCAGATTTTTCCATTCGAACAGAAGACGTTTCAGCGGTTTTTCCTCTATGCTCAAGTCATCTTTGGGTTGTTCAATCTCCATTGGGATTTGTTCTTGTTGAGCATTGTCTTCAGGTGCTTCTAATTCTGGCCCTGCTTTCCTCTTTGAGTTTTGATTTTTCTGTATTATCTCCGCATTTCCTTCTACTGGGATTTCCACTACAATCTCTACCCCCAACTGTTCCCCTTCCTCTTGCAGCACCTCATACCTATTGGTTGTTTTTGTCGATCCGGGAAGATTTTGTTTTATATTTGACCCGAAGCTTTGGTTCACTGTTCTCTGTTGTCTTTTTTTTGTGGGGATCATTACAGAACCTTCTTCATCCTACCGAGGTGGTGTATCTGGGCCATTGACCCGATGTTCTTGGTGTTCTGGAGCGTTTAAGGGGCAGGATTTATACAAATGACCATACTCATGGCATCTTCGGCATCTAAAGGGTATATGTTCATAGTTGATTAACTGGGGCCAGATTTTTCCTTCGTATTCTAGTTCTATCTACTCTCGTAAAGGTTCAGATATGTTCATGTACACACAAATTCTCACAAAGGAGGTATAGCGCCCCCGGGTAGTGGTGTCTGCAATTTTGACAAATGAGCCTAATGAGTTTCCGATTCCTTCCAAAATTTCGAGGTCCCAGAAATCCATTGGGAGCTCGAAGAGCCTAACCCATACTGGAGTAGCCATAAATTGCTCTTGTTCAGGGTTATAACATTCCTCCCATTTTCTGAGAAAGAGCCCTGCATTGCTATAAAAATAGGGTCCTCCCTCAAAAATGCATTCTTTATCTTGTAAATTTGAAAAAATAACTGTAAAAAAACCCTTGGCTCCTAATTTCAGATCAATGTGACCTTTAGGTTGCCATTTTGATTGAATCCATTTCAATAAATCTTTTTCTGAAGGCCAGATACCTATAAACTTACAGATTAATGCATGGTTCTTCATATATCCTCTATAGTCGTCCAACTTTGTTGCGGGTATGAAAAATCTTGGTTTCTTTACTGCCCTTGGCAGGCATTGTCCTTTCATCTTGGCTTGCCATTCTACACCCAGGACAGGAGCAGCCTTTTTTTGTGTTGAAGCTGAATGGGATGGCCGCTGCGTTTGATCTCTGCTTGTAATGTTACGGTAGGAGGGTGGCGGCCCTCCCCCCGAGGTCGCAGCTATGGATCGGCCCGTCAGCCGCTGCGAGTTGTTTCAAAACCCTGATGATCTTCTGTATCTGCGATATTAAACCCTCGATCACCTCAAACACTCAATCTCCTCAAACCCTCGATATAATTCTCAAAATATCTTGAAAATAATTAATTTGTAAATGTTAAAATTTACACAGTTATTTATTTGTTATGAACTATGAACCCAAGTCCACATTTTTCTAGAACCACCTCGACATGGTGATACCTTATATAAACCATTAAACCACACCATAATAGACATAATGGTTGGAAGTTATGTTTCTAAAACTATCCTATTTTTTTCTATACAAATTGGAAGATGAAAACCATAAATGGACTTGATTTTGTTTTCATGAGAAAATTTCTAATGGGAATACTATGTAAGACCAGTGTTGGATTTTGGAGTTTGTAGGAGTACCAAGAAATTTTTGTAAAGAGAAGTAAAATTTCTGATGAAAGATCAAGTTAAATAGTGACAAATACTGTAATCAAAATTTTCCAACATAAACCTTAGCATTTTTTTGTTTAACAAAATGTTATACAAAATAAAAATAAATCAATATGTTTATTTCAATTTATCTGATTGTGCAATTACTTATTCTATAGTGAATGCAATTGTAATGAGTTACATGAATTAAAAAAATATGTTTCTAAAATTTGTCTTAAAATAACTGGTTCTCGAAAGTATTATTTACAAAGTTATGACAAGCTAATTTCATGCTTGATGAAAAATAAAAAAATTATTATTTGTGTTTCTCTACATTCTCATGGTGTTTTTTTTCTATTTGTTGTTCTGCAATTTTCATGAGTCCATGTGTCAGTAAAACTTATGTGGTTACAACATTCTAAACTGCAAATTTATTTCTGCAACATAGAATGTTTGAGTATGCATCTACAAGCCTGTTTCCATGAAGAAAGGTTTTGTATCACCAGAAAAACGATGAATAACATTATGAATGCACTTGCATTCGTGATTATGTTCAGTAATATTAGAAGTTTCATATCCTTGAACAAGGAAGGAATGTTTTGTATTACCAGAAAAAAAAGGATGAATAATCTGATAAATATACTTGTGTTTGTGAGGATGTCCAGTAATATTAGAAGTTACATATCCTTTGAGAAGATTTCTTACCTTAATATCACTAATATGAGTTTTTACCATTTATGGATGCATACAACATGTAAATATATATTAATTTAACAACTTGAACTATTTTATGGAAGAGGCTTAATGTGTGGTGCTAAAGTTAACTACTTTCAATACAATATGTTGTTAATGTCTTAGATTTATTAGTTTACACGTGATGAGTGTATTTTATATCACTTTGATCATATCTGGTTTAATTTCCAATGCTTTAGGAATAACCTATTGTCCATCAAATAAAGAAACACATTAATTTAAACAATATAACCATATTTTATTTCTTTTAAAAAGCAATATCAAACTATAACATTCTCGATGGAAGATAAATATTTGTATTCAACATTATTTGAAGTTAGAGAGTTCACTAACTAAGTTACATATTCTCTATTCCACAACACAAAAGCATATAAAATAAAAAAATGGTAGGTTGCAACTTATAGTGATATTTACAATTTTTTAGGTGACTAAAACTAACTCTAAACTATAAATTTTTTCAATTAAATATAGCTTAGGTGGTTATATGACATCATTATGATCCCATGTTCAAGTCCCTCTATACATTTCATGGATCTGGAGTTAATATGGATCTAGGTTGGTCCATAAAAAATACCCACATAATTTATATTTGAAAAATGGTTTTTTGAAGGGACTGGTATTTCATTGTGTACTTTTTGGCATTGCATGGTGTGAATATTGATATTAAGAATGATAACACCATCAGAAAAAATAACAATAAACATTCAAGGAGAAAATTTATGGATGTTATTGATTTGAATTATTGTTTGAACCAAATTTAAATAAAATACAAAGGAACTTGTTCATAATGAAATAGAGGGTATTGTGAGGTTAAGAAAACACATTCAAACTATTAATAAATTATTTTACTTCACATTTTGGGCATACATGTTGATATTATCCATTTAATCCTTGTTGACTAGGCATTCCTCTTGTCTGCAACTATTTTATGTGCAAGGAAATCACATTGGAGGGACAGTGGTAACCCTCATAGCCTATGGGACCATCCTCATGACTCTTGGCACAATCATGAACGTGAATGGGGAATCAATAAATGTGAAGCATCTCAAAAGCTTGACCTCTCAACCTATTGTGGCTAGGAAAGAACACATCCAATCACCCACAGTGCAACAGTAATCGATTGGCATCCAATCATCTAATATGATTCACTATCACCCACTTCATTGACAGTTGAGCAAGAGATAGCCATGGTGTCAATGAATAATGCTATGATGAATTTTGAAATAGGTATATTAAGGCCCATCTCCCATCAACTAATGAACAATGTTATGAATAATATGGAAATTAATCCAGTAAGGCCGAAATCACATGATCTTATGAACAATGTTATGTCGAATTTGGAAATAGGTAAACAAAGGCCCAACTATCATGAGCTTATGAGTAATGTTATGTCGAGTCTCCCAATAGGTTCATTAACACCTAATTCCCAATTTCCTATCAATAATCTTATGCCGAATTTGGCAACAGGTTCCGTAATGCCCAATTTCTATGACATATATGCTCAACCACAACATTTGTGGTTACATTATATTAACCCAATCTATTATGTTCGTTATTTTTTTCATTCAAATTCTATGAAATGTCTACATTTTTTGTTGCATCATAACAACATATAAAAATGAAGAAATTTTGTATCAATGTTACACTCATATAAAATTCTGTGTCTATTTTTTTTCATTCAAATCCTATTCAATGTATGCATGTTTTCTCGTACCATAATAGCAAATAACATGAGGTAGAAAATTTTGTTATGTGTTTACTCTAGTTGCAAAACATATCACCTCGAGAATAAAGTGTTTATGCTAGTTACAAGACATCCACCCAAGAGAATAAAATATTGTTATGCTAGTTGCAAGACATTTTTGGACATTTTGTTTAGTGTACATGGTATGGTGAATTAATGAAAACATTAAGAAATGATGTTGTTTAAGATTTTTCCAATTCCATTGAACATGGTTACCTTGCACGACCATTATTAATTCTTGTACAACACCTATGAATTGCTTGAATTGTTTTTGAGGTGATTTATGCACTCGATTTAGGTGAAGATGCTTCCTTTCATGATGAAGAAGCAGTACGAATTGTGAAGCACCCTGAAATTTCAATTAATTAGGATATAATGAAACCTTAATATTTCCTTTTGTATATCAATCTAAGTTTTTCATTACTACTCGAAATAGTAAAATCTTATTTCTTTTCAAAGAAAGAAAAAACAGTTAGAGAAGTATAAAAGCCCAAAACATCATTAGTATTATGAAACCTAGAACAACACAAAAGCATAGAAACACACTGGTACTATTTCTTGGGGCGTTATTTTTTATTTGGTGCTTGATTTCTTTCTTGTATCTTGACAAAACTAGACAACTAAATTTTTTTCATGTAGGGTCAAAGTTGTTTATCTGGTGTGTGCTTGCTTTATTTCTTGTAGCTTGACCAAAGGTGAAAGATTAAATTCTTTCATCTAAGGTGCAATCTGTGTACCTTTTGTTTTCTTACATTCTTTCTTGTATGTTGACCAAAAGTGACAAATTCTATTTTGCTACAAAAATTTTAGCTGATATCATATGCAAGTAGAGGAGGACTTCCAAAATTTCATTAAGGGCATATTTTTTTATTGATACATTTGTATAGTTTAATTTGCCAAATCTAACAACCACACGGTATCGAGATGAGGGATCATAATCAACTCAGAACACTGAACCGATGCCATTATACTAGTACGACTCTGGTCTCAAGAACTTGACCTTCATACCCCGCTTGGGTCCTATATGAGGATGCTTTTCGGCTGGGGCTTCTCCTTTTTCTCCCTGAACCAGGGCTGCAGGAAGAGATGAATCCTCCGTGGAATTAAGCACCTAAAACCTAGTGGAAGTTCGTGCAGTAGTGGAGGGATTCAATAAGGAGGTGCTTTGTATCCTCACAAATGTGGCATTGTGGCACTTCGGGAGAAGTAAATGGAAGAATTGGAAGTGGTGGGTAGATATATAACTATGGAAAAAACCATTGTTGTTTTGGAAGACATCTTGAGCACAAGTCCTTATTTCGTTCTGAGACTGAGTGTAACATGATCATTGTTCGTGCAAATCTAATGCCAACAAAAAATCCTTTGCCAAGAACAAAGCGAGTGGATCCTGAACATAGAAGGAAAGGAATAACGTTGTCGAACTAAGATTTTCAAGTTTATATAGATGGTAGTTGTGAAAAATTTTCATAGTTGGCAAGAAGCTCTCACAGGTGTCAATGGTGGACACAATTCACCCACAACAACAAAATCAGCCTAGTGATATACTGATCTCCCATCGCTATCATTTTATACTCTCATAGTAATGCTAGCATTAGACTAGTCCAGAGAAAAAATAAATGACGTGGATCAATATAACATATGATTTCCTCCTCATTTCCTCGAGAAGAAGGGAAAACCACAAAATATCACATAAACAAGCTTTATTTGAGCACATACTAATAAAAAATTCTCAAAGAATAATATAAATGTAGTTTTATTAATGCTAAGTGACACTAATCGATTACTATAGTCTGATGTTGTAAGACGAAGGGAATTCATAATACACTCATTTATATAATTTTACATATGTTGTTATATATATATATATATATATATATATATATATTATATATTGTTGTTCATTTTTTTATGTTTAATATAGATATCATCAGATCGTTGATTTAAGCTACATCCCAGCTAAACCATGTGGAACAACACTCCACAAATTTGGGCTTACATATCATTTAATATGAGTCTAATTAAAAGAGAGAGAGAAATTATCATTTACCATTGGGAACAAAATAAATAGGGGAGATAAGTATCGCTTTAAGAGGACACTTATTTCAATATTTCTCTTGGTCAACTCCAAATGGTCTTGGATTACATTATTGCATAGGTGAGAAGGAAGCATCAACTGATACAAAGGTTGAAAATATAGAAATTAAAAAGATAAGAGGTGCCTTGAAAACCTGAGAAGCCAAGAAAAGAGGTAGCTAGAGTTTCTCAAGTCCTTAGAAGAGAAATCTGCTAATTTCAACAATCCAGTAGTTCCTATTTGAGGATTTATAAATAACCGAGCAACCTAAAACACCACAAAAATCAAGTGACTAGAGTATGATTTGATGCTACTTGTTCTATTATGTCTTAACTTGCTTTATCTTACATCATCACGTTGGAATAATTTTAAAATTTGAAAGTGTTTTCATTTTGATGCTATCATAACATAGTTGGGTCGATTTAAGGCAACTAATATTCTTCTCATGCTAGGTATGGAATGTTGGAAACCTATACAAATTTAATTAAGTACAATTAAATTCTACCATTGCAATCATTCGTATAATTATAATAGATCCAAATAGATGATTAATGAAAGAAAATAGGTGTCAAGAAGAAGCCTCACAACTCCTTCAACCTAAGGACTTCATAGATCTATTCATTCTTCTCCGGTGAGCAGAGTTAGAATAATCACATTGTTTTTTAAACTGTGATGTAGTCACCTTATGAATTTAAGTATTTCATCACGCCTTAGTATATTTGTGGAAATTTTTTTTCGAGTGTTTGCACTGATAATTATTTTCTTGTGATTGTTTATTTCTGTACCTTTCTTCTCTCTAGATTTGGATACCAAATACCTTAGGTATATCTCTTCTCAAACTTACTCATTATCCTATAAAATTGGCATGGACTACCACTTCTTGATAACCCTTTCACAAATTCAACGAAGAAGAAGACCATGGCCAAGAGAAGTATGAGGATGAATCGATCCACTTTTCCTGATTGAACAGACAGAAAACTTATAGGGGAACAATTAGTAGAGCTCATAACTATTGGTAGGAGCATGAGAGCATAATAAATATCATTCGGTGGATCAAGAGGGTGAAATAAATCAATCTCAAATTCTAGTGAAACATAAATTAAGTTGTTTAGAAAGGGAAAGGTTTGCAGTCATTTTTTTTTTTTTTTCGTCTTACCTTGATGTAACCAAGTAATATGATATTGAATTTTACATGATTTATTATATTCAAATGTATTGGCAAGAAAAATAATGTTTTTTATATCTGCCTATGAAATAAGCTATGGTTGAAGTATTTAATTTTGGTTTTGTTTTCTTTTTCCTTTGTGTTTACTAAGTAATGGGATATTGAATTTTACAAGTTTTTTTTTTAAATATTTTTGAATGAGATTATACACTTTGATTACTCTAGCTATAAAATTGTAATATTTTTTTTTATGACACCATTTTATGGATACTATTGGTGTTTCAATTTTCTATTGTTGGATTCTATGAATTTGATTTTCCTCTCATGTATATATGCAAAATAGTGAAACATGAAATAAAATTTTTATTTTTTTAAAGAGGATGCAACGGTAACCTTTTCATTTCATATGAAAAATTTTTATGTATGTTTATGAAAAAATTATGTTAGAATTTTCTGAAATTATCTCATAAAAATGTAATGTGATGATGCCATTGTGCTCCAATCAATTTGGAGTATATTTGAAATGATTTTCCAACATATCTCTATGTGACATGGAAAAGTCACAAAAAGTGTTCCAAAGGAGGAGGCAAGAAGTATTTTGGTTAAAAAGTCTCTACCAGAGTTTTTTGGGGGTATTGCGGACACTCAATAGGAACAACGGAAAACAAGTAAGAGTAGAGAGGAAAATACTTAAGAGGGGCAAGGTTATTCCTTTCCCACATCACTTGAGTAACTTGCCTCCCATTAAGAAAGCTAAATAGTTGAGCTATAATATGCATGTGTTCATTCATTATCCACAACACTTGAGTAACTTGCCTCCCATTAAGAAGGATAAATAGTTGGGCTATAATCTACATGTGTTGATATGGTTTTTTTTATCAAGCAAGGGAAATTTTAATTACAAGGATAATTATACTCTTATCTCCGAAATAAATTTTAACCAACACTTGATCTTATTCTTCATGTTGGTAGTTATGCATGTGCCATTATTTGACCTAATTATTGCCTTAAGAAGAGCAAAAGTAAGTAGAAATGGAAACTAATTATTCTCTCCTATATATAAATGGTGTTTCAAAGTCATCTTCTTTATATGTATTCCAATGGCCTCTTATTTAAAATATGAATTGTAAGTGTTCTCATGCCTAGATGAAATTTTTTGGAGCGTGGGAAAATGAGATAGAAACATTGTATTATCAAATTTCACATTGTGATTTAATTTTATTATCCTTCCCCAAGTGAATTACACCAAAAATAAGTTGTCTAAAATTAGAACCATAAAGCATCTTGGTAAATATATAAATTTTAACTTGGGCATCCTCTGTTAGAATTTCAAGCAGCATTTTAACTTGGGCATCCTATAATTTTTACACTAACCCATCAAAATTCATTTGTAAGAAATAATTTGAGCATCTAGAGAAGAACTCTAAAAGAATGTAGGACATATATCTTATTTTTAGCATTCAATTTTTGTGTAACCCAAAAATACTTATTTCTATTTATCTTATTTTGCAATTATTTATTGTGAAAAGTATCATTTACAAAGTTATGACATGGTAATTTCAAGCTTGATGAAAAATAAAATTGTATTATTGTTTGTGTTTTTCTACATTCTCCTCGTTGTTTTTTTCTCGTTTTTGTTATGAAATTTTTCACGAGTCCATGTGTCGGTAAAACTTATGTGGTTACAACATTCTTAACTGTAAATTTTTTTCCACAAACTTCTTTCTATGAAGGAAGGTTTTGCATTACCGAGAAAAAAGCTGAATAATCTTATAAATGTACTTGTATTTGTGAGGATGTTCAGTAATATCTAATATTAATTTTTACGGTTGGTGGATTCATACAACACTAATATTTTAGATTTACGAGTGTAAACTTGATGAGTGTATTTTATATCATTTATATGAGATCTTATGTCAATTTCTAACGCTTTAGGAAGAGCCTATTGTTTATCAAATAAAGAAAAACATTTTTTTTTAACAATAGAACCATATTTTGTTTATTTTGAACAATAGAACTATAATTTTCTGTGGAAGTTAGAGAGTCTAGATATTCCCTATTCCACAACAGAAAATCACATCAACTAAAAAATTGGTAGGTTGCAACTTATAGTGATATTCATAATTTTTTATGTGACTGAAAATATAACTCTGAACTTTAAATCTTTTCAATTAAATATAGCTTATGTGGTTATATGACATCATTATGTGGCTAGATGCCATCATTTAGGCTGCTCACAGTGGCCATGAATATGGTTTTCAAAACAAGGTTGTGGGTAGCAGAATGGAAGGAAAAATGTAGGAGGCTCAAAGCCATGAATTACAATGATGAAATGGGTACTTATCTGAAGCTATAGCCCTCCTTGCATCTAGTACATACAATCATGCATTTACCATTAACAAACAATCATGTGAAAGAGTGGAAAATATTATTGAACCAAATTCTATTTAAATTAAGCTAACAATCACCTAAAACATAAATGCAACCTCTAATCTACAACAAGTTCATGATAAATAGAATAGACACAACTTTATGATTTACAAGAAACCATAAAATAAATATTTTTGGACTGTGGTTGGATACCTTTCTCCTCAAGCACCAATGTAAGAGGTGAGAGAGAAGGAGACTGCCAACATTTTTTTGATGGTCTTCTGATGCTACTAGAATGCAATGAAATCAACTAAAATAATTAAGAGTAAAGGAAGCATAAACATACACTAGATATAATGTATCCGATGGATTGGGCCCTATCCCATAAGATTCATTCCTTTGAAATCAAATTTGTGAGAGGAAAACAAACTTCTCATTCTCATTTCATAACAAGTCTCTTACATGAAAATGATAGTAAACATATCTTTAATCCAGATTCAAGAGATATTTTTCTTCCTATAAAAATCCAATCCTAATGAGCTCTCTCTCGTGATTATTTATACTAATGGGTGACTACCAAAAACTCCCTAAAAATAATGAAATTGTCTCCTTGATCCTCCAAACGTGTGGAGCTTAAATCCCTCTTAACATTCACTTGCTCGGATTCCTGTGACTTCGAACTGTTCTATTAGGAACTTACGTGATTTTGGATTGATTGTGGAATCTAAAAAGGTGGACAACTTTCCCATATTTTCTCCTTCATGTCTACTTTGTGCCAACACATAGAATTGGACTCAAAAATAGATTTCCTTCATGCAATTAATCCATGTTAATCCTCAAGTCATGACAAAATTCTTACACCTTTCTCACTAAGAAAAATATTACAAAATGTAATCAAATATGTGTGTGAGTGAGAAAGAGAGACTTAACAAGCTAAGAGAAAGTGCATAAGTCACACTCATCCAATATTGGGAGAGTCAAGCTTGTGCACATCCTAATACAGGAGAGGTGGGATAATCCATGAGTGCACTTGAAACATTAAAAACCACTAAAAAAACTAAAATAAAACATCAAAATGAAAAATAAAAAACAATTAATGACAATAACAGGGAAAGATAACTTACCTGGAGCAGATAATACTCATAATGGTGTGTCAGATCAATCACAATATTCTCTTAAAGATTTGGGAGAAAATGCACACTCATGTGCTCTGAAATGGTGAAAAACAAAATGGTCAAAATTTATTTACTTTTTGACCTTTTATGAGCAATTTAGGCCTATTAAAATAAAAAAAATTTCCTATAGCCTTAAAAATTAAAATATTTTAATTGTTATTCACTATCTTTGATCGGTTATTATGATTTTGAGACTAGGTGTACAAATTACAGGATTAATTTTTTAAAATAGATCATTTTGGTGACGAATATACTTTTATCTTTTTTTTCAAGTTCCTTAAACTTACAAAAAAGAAAAATTTTGGAGTTATCTTTAAAAAAAATTTCTGACTTTCGAAACATCAAAATATTGTTGAGTACACTTGTTTCTTTCCAACTCGTAAAAGTAATTTGAATAACATCTACTTGATATAATTTTACCCCTTTTATGGACGAACTACACTAGTTACAAAGAAGGTATACTTTAGTCGATCATAGCTAAAAGAGTTATCTCCTACATTATTTTATCTTTTTTTAGGCTTTAGGTACTAAATGTACAAAAGAGGACCTGTTGGAGTTTACTAAATTTTTTCTACTGACTCCCTAAATGTGAAAATAACTGAGCTAGACTTTAATTAGGCTCGTTAAAACTTTACATTGAAGGAATTGACTGAGTTTTGTTTTTTCCTCTTCTCAAACATTTAAAATATGAGCAGGAGTCGAGTTATCACTATATTGGACTCATAAATTAAACAATATAGAAATCGTCAATCATGATGAAACAAAACCTCTCCTTCCTAGGGTTCATTAAAAATACTCATCTAAAGGATGAGCTTATAGGACTAGCATATGTTATCGTCCTCAAGGTTGTATAAAATAAATAGGTAATTACGAGTAATGGTGGGGGGAAATGGGAAAGAAATGCTTATTTGTGTATTATGAAAAGGCAATATGTTGCTCTTGAACATGGCATTCTGTCACTTTTGTGTCTAGGTTGGGAAATTCATTTCCCTGTTATTTGAGCATGCCTCAATGAAAGTCTTGAGAACGATTATTTGATTCAAATGTTTCCAATTCTATATTTTATCTTTCCAATATGTTCAAGAGATGTACAACCTTAGTCATATTTATCTAGCAAATCATAGCCTTCAACCATGCCGACTATCGTTGATCAGCCTTGAATGACTCTAAATTTTTTCTTCAAAACTTGACATAAGTTTCATGTCGTGGGCCCTCTTGTGACATATTTCTTCCTCTATACTTCATCTTATTATCTAGGATGTTGATATAGAAACATCCCTTAATACCTGGGAGCCTATATGCCTCAATGGCAGGTTTCATTCTTTCGACAATAGGTTTTCATTATTGGACTTTGATAAGACCATTTTATGGGTGTGTGACTTCAAGACATCTATTCACACTTCATAGATTTTACTGAAGTATGTTGAGAACCTTTTTTATTATTGGTGGTTTCTCTCTTACCTATTAATGGTTCACGTCATTGGCTGATAGTCAGGTGGTTTCGACCATATTCAACTTCGAGACATTCATTCACATGGTTAGATTCATACTATGGATCGATAGATATGAATACCAAGACCTTGGATCTAGTTTCATCAATCCATACTGAGTCTATTATTGACATGGATCTTTATACGTTTCCATACTTTTTTTGTAAGACACTCGTACTCCGATTATGGGATTGCCTACCTTAGTGATGATTATATCAAGATATTATATTTTAATCCTTGATTTTTTTCTTTAGGTCTCCAACTAGTTAGTCTCTAATCCAAACTTTTGCATGGAAAAATGCCTAAGTCCTCAAACACCTTTTTCTACTTTTCATTAAAGGTGAAAATCAGTTACACGTCATTTTGTGACCATTAGAAAAATGACCGCAAATATGGATTTCTCATTATCCAATGAAATCTTGCAAGCAATACCCTACAATAATGGAAGAAAAAAAATTATGTGAATAACAATAATCTTTGAATACATTGCTTAAAAAGATATTTTCAAGCATGATATCACTTTTTCTAGCCATTACCTACACAAACACAGTAATTACCATTATAGCATGTGAAATCATATGCCATGTTTTCCATTAGAAAATTCAACAACCTTTTAACTTAGATAAAAATAAAAAGAAAATTTTATATGTCTTGTTGAGGAATATTATAACAATAAGAAGGACTCGAGCCTCTACCTATATGAGCCTCATCCCATGGTTCATGAATATATTCCCTCTAATTTTGGAACCTTAATCCCATTCTTTGTGGATCTGATTCTTATAAATAGGATCTAACCCTCTCCTATTGGCTTATAAATTCAGCAGAGACCAACGTGGAAGGGGTTTAATTCTGATGTAAACTTATGTTGTAAATTTGAGGCTAGAACCTTGTCACTTAAGGGTGGATTAGAGACTACTAGAAGGATATTTTTCAACATCGAGGCTAGGTTCTATCCCTCCTTTTCATTGAATGATAATACAAAAGAGTATTTATTTCTCACTATATTGTCTATTGGATTTGATATATTGAATGTTTAATTTCATTTTCCATTGTTTATTATATTAGGTATTGGTCTCCTTGATCAATAGTATATGTTGTATTGAATCATTTATATATCATGTGCCTTAGATCTTTTGTTTTTTAGTGTATTTGTAGGTATATATTTTCAACATTGGAAAACTGTATCAAACCATGGAAAGTATCTTCATCAAGCATTTTGGTTGAAAGATATGAATTTCATACTTCATTATGCCTACTTATGATTCAATAGAAATGACACAGGGAAATATTTACAAGTTTTTCTTTTTGTTACTAGATTCAGTCATTGAATCTAGGGAGAGCTTGAATTGTACGAAAGACAATGTTTTTTATCCTAATAAGTGTTTTCCTCAAAAGGAATTTTTAGTATGGGAAATTGATAACCCTTCAAGATAAAAAAACAATATTAATTATATATTGCATGCTCAATTAGAAATCACATCAACTCACTGTAATTCACCTAAGTGGAGTTAGTCGTATATGAAAATGTACTATAATGTTATAGAATAATTAGAGAATAGAAAAAATCTAAACCTTATGATGAGTAAGGGGTGTTAATACTTCAGTAAAAACAAGGAAAAATGGTTCATATCCTTTATAGAAATTCAATGTTGCATGGGAAAGAAATCATGAAGAAGAGTAGAGAGACAACAAAGCAAAGGAGAAAAAACATTTTGTGGGATATTATAACAAACTAGAGTGTCTCATAACTCTACAATAACTAATGATCTTTATAATTTTTCCTTTTGCTCTCACCTTTTTAAGAAGAAAGGTATACAACTTCATATTCTTGTTGGGGTTTCACATACTTGGTTTCTTAGGGTAACTCTAATTTTTATGGTGTTTCATTACAATTATAGTTCCACCCATACTTTTCAATAGTTAAAATAAATGTTATGATGCATTTATTTTCCTATTAAATAACTATAAATACAAAGACAATAGAGACACAATAAAACATAGGTTCAATATAGTAGATATAAATTTACTATATGTTTTAGAAAAATGAACCATGAAATATAACAGCATATTTATATAATATATTGATATCATATATATTTCCTATAGGTACTTGTATAGCTGAATGAGATATATGGTGATGTGGCTCAAAACTTTTAAATCTAATGAAATTTTTTGTATAATTATATTATTTTCACTTTTATATATCTACTATTTCTGAGTATCTAACTAGAGGGGGATCACAAATTTTTTTGCGGTGGGGGTGAATAAGAAGAGGTAAATATGACTTTCCTAATTAAAGGTTTCTAAAATAAATAATAAATAATACAAACTAAATTTAATAAACCAGCCTAGATCCATCTTAACTTTGGGTCTATCAAGTGTCGAGAGGGATCAAATATATCGAGGTACAAACCTCTTTTTTAAGTGAAAAACTTGAGTAAAGGTTTTCAGCTCAAGATATTTGACCCATTTTGGCACTTGATAGATAGAGAATGAATAAGGATCTAGGTTGGCTTTAGTCGTGGGCGGCCAAGGAAAAACTATTGAAAAAACTATTAATTTTATCAATGAGATGTAAATACATATATTATTAATATAACCATTTTAGATATGCTAAATATATCTTAGAATTATATAATCATTTAAATTTTAAATTTTCATAATTACCTCAATTTATTAATATGTTAAATATTGTAAAATAACTGTAATCATGAAAAATGATGAAATAATAATTTTGAATGCAAAGTGACAATGTAATAATGTTGAATGATAGATATTGTGAATAATAAGAATGTATTCGATTACAAATAGTATTCATTGTTATCAATATAAAACTATTATCTTCTACTATTCTTATTGTCATCCTTGTTAGTTTTTTCATCTTTTCATATCGATTATATGAAAAGGATAGATTAAATATTTAACTATTTAAATATTTAGCATTAGTTGTTGTAGTAAACAACATACCTTGTCTCTCTTGATCCCTAATATTAATAGGATTAATTACTATAAGACAAAAATAAATGTACATTGTCAATAATTTTTTGTGCTCACACTAAAATCAATGCACACTATTAATCCAGTTACTTTGAAATTAACGTACCATCATACATCCAATTACATAAAATCAAAAATCAACATATACACTAAAATCAATGTATCTAATGCAATAAATCAAATAAGATTAGAAAACAACATCCAAACTCAATAAATGCATCTAATGCAAGTAATCAAATAGGATTAGAAATCAATGTATATACTCAAATCAATTCATCCAGTGCAAATAAGAAAATAGCATTAGAAGCCAACATCTACACTAAAATCAGTGTATCTAATGCAATAAATCAAATAGGATTAGAAATAACCATGGACACTAAAATCTGCATTTACTGCAAGCAATCAAATATGATTAGAAATCATATACATTGAAATAAATGTATCTAGTACAAGCAGTCAAATATAATTTGAAATAAAAATCTACATTGAAATTAATGCATCTAGTGAAATCAATAAAAAATGATTAGAAATCACCATCTGCAATAAAATCAATTCATTTAGTGAAAGAAATAAAATAGGGTTAGAAATCATCTAAATTTAAATCAATGCATCTAGTGAAAGTAATCAAATATCATTAGAAATAAACATATACACTAAAATCAATGCATCTAATGCAAGAAATCAAATAGGATTAGAAATCACCATCTACACTGAAATCAATGTATCTAACGAAAGAAATATTCTTCCCTTTCTATCCCCTCCATATATATCTATATATCCATGCATCTCTCCTTCTTTGTCTCTTTATCTCACCCCCCAAACAGACACACTCTCTCCCTCCATATCTATAAATATTTGTGTCCCTCCATCCCTATCTCTATCTCTATCTTCTTTCTCTTCACCTTCCATGTATATATCTATTTCCCTTTTTCTCTCTATATCAACCCCAAAACGTACACTCTCTTTCTCCAATAGATATATCTATCACTCACTCCTCTCTCCCCCCTCTCTCTCTCCCACTTCCCTCCCTTTCAAAAGATTCTCTCACTCTTACCTCTTTTTCTCCTCTCTCCCTCTCTCTATTTCATCAATTTGAGGAATTAACAATTTTTTCTTAAATTTAGAATTTTTTTAGCGAAATAAATATATATCCTTAAAGGACACTAGTGTTTATTGAAAACCTCTATGATATCAATATTATTTATAAACAACTTTTTATTCAGCACAAACTCATTCTATAACAGAGTACGAAGATGATGTGTGTGCTTTTTGGTGTAATTTTTTCGGCTTGTCTGCTTGGATCTGTATGTTTTTCGACTTGTTCGTCATTCAAGTTGACATGTGAAATTTAAAATTAAAATAAAAAACTATGCTCTAAATAGAGAAATTATGTCAAGTAAAAAAAATTGAATATGTTGTTAACTATTAAATAAACCATTTGAAAATCTATGTTAACTAATTAATGTCCATATCAACTTTATATATATTTATATATAAATTAAAGTTGTTAAAATAATTTTGTTTTATGTCAATTAGGTATATATTATATACATTTTGAGTGGTCCTAATGGTTAAGAGCTTGTGTTTCCTCCTAAGAGGTCACAGGTTCAAAAACAGAGGGGGGTAGAGTATGTATGCCTTCGTAGGGGGGTAAAGTATGTATTCCTTCATAGACTTAACAGTCATATCATTGTGTGGAGATGGGTCCCTTGTCCCACAAAAAAGGGGGTCTCATACAACAATTTGGTGTCTGGCTTGGCTGTGACCTTCAAATTGGATAATAATAATAATAATATCGTTTTTTTAAAATTAGTTATATATCATCAAAAAATTAAGTTTTTATAGTTAAAACATTTATTTGGTCCTATATGTACTATAGATAGTATTCAAAAACACAATTTAAACAAGGAAAAATAACACATTGTATTTCGCACTCTAAAGAAGTTTACACTTGAAGAAATTTACTTAATATGGATCTATGATCTTATTTTATGGTTCATCTTACGAGTAAGAATTTTTTTGCTCGAGGGACAAAACATCACTCTCTTATCATCCCTAGAAAACATTCATGAGATATAGGAGAAAGACATTTAAATTTGGAGGTTTATACCTTCTCTAACACTTTAACATAATTGTAGATGTTTCATACCAAACTATAGCATGTTTTTACATGTATTTTCTTGACCTATATTAGAAAACTTGAAGGTCTCATGGAAATTTACAAGTAAAATTTCATGTCTCTTTATGCAGTTAAATAAGTTGGAATAGCTCATAAATTAATCATTTAACTTAATTTTACATCAATAAACATATAAAATAATACCATAACATAAACAGAAGATTGAAAAATGACAAAGGAGTTTACCCATCTTGGGCTACATCTCCTGGTCCAAATTCCAATGTTGGGCCTCTTTCATTATGTGCTCAAAATATGTGTTTACATAGAATGTTAATACTAATAATGCAACAATAATGTCTCCAATTTCTCCAGAACAGTAAAAAAACCCTAGATGGGCTCTTTCTGCACTCAAATTGGTTAAAATCTCACTAAGTTATGCTCATGTGTAATTTTTCTTCTTTGCACCCACATGCAATCCATCCTAAAATTTTCTCCAATTTCGACAACGTAGAACAGAGAAAATTATGTTGGAGAAGTACATATGAGATAATTTATGTCTTGGCTATAGAATGAGGAGAAAATGTGTTTGGTTTGGTAATAGCTTTCCATGCAGAAAGGGATGGGAAAATAAATTAGCTTCGGTCAGCCCAATGGCCACCTATGAGCCTCCTGGGATTGATTCAGTATGATATTAACATCTAATGTTGGATCTAGCATTACATCCAAGAGAGAAAGCCTAAAATAAATTCAAAGTTTTTGTTTTTTGTAGAGACAAATTTATAATTACTTATGACCTTTCATGATAGCCATAACCATGTGGAGTGCATCCAATAAATTTTTAGAATTTTCCTTTATTCCTATGGAGTGTCCTCTAATTCTATTGTTTTAATATTATTTTTAAAAATTAATTTAGAATTAATTCTTCTTTAAAGATTTGATCAACTTAAACCTTAATACATACACGTATTAAATGTTGAATATATATATATATATATATATATATATATATATATATATATATATATATATATATATATATATATATATATATATATAATTTTGAAATTTTAAAAGTAAGAAATTTAAAATTTTATTCTTAAATTTTTTTAATATTGATATATGGTTTAAATTTTACCAATTTTATCTCATCAAGAAATATTAAAAAAAAAGTAAATAAACTTAAAAACAATAAGACATCACTATATACATAAATTGATTGATTTCGGTTTATAATTGTTTACATTGATTACAATCAACTTAGGTTCACTTGCAGTTATATCATTTTTTACATGTTTTCTATTAAATGTTATGCCATGATTTGTTGGTGATATATTTATATCACATAGACATTGATTTATTCTAGGGATTGAAAAAAAATCAAGGTCTATTGTTGAGCAACAAGTCCCTGGCGATGTTTTTTGTAGCTCGATAAGAAAGGGAAAAATAAGGTTGGTGTTCTTCTTATTGGGATTAGATAAAAAATATCAGAAAGGTAAAAGAAGACAACTCCAAAGTAGCATCTGGTAGTTCTTCTTACTGGATTAGATTAAAAAAATTTGAAGGTAATTGAAGACAACCTTGAATGAGCATCTGCTAGTTGTTAGATAGGAAGGTAAGAAATAATACTATGTCTAACAACTCTACTTACCCAAAAAAACTTTATATTTATATCACTAAACTTCCTTTCTTCCCTTTACTTAGTTTATTTTCATCACAATACATCCTTTTAGAGATTATAATTGAAGGATTTTACTTCCGTACTTTGTATTTTTATTATACAATATTTGTATTCATACCTATGAAAACCATTGAAGATATGTGTTCCCTTAGTTTATGAAGGAATTATCCTTACCTATATGGCATGCTTACATTTAGTTCAACATGTATTAATGTATGCATTTTTGATAGTTTCACATCCTAATAAATTAGTTGAACTATGTATTTTATATCTAGAGTTCCCCACAGCTCTATATATAAAATATATATTTTTTAACTTTAACTAATATTAAAGTTTCTCTCTAATGATAAATATATCCATACACCATGCTTATGTTAATGATCATTAAGGTAATGTATATTGGATAACATATAAACAAATCATTTTCTATATACGTTCGTAAGTGTTCAAATTATATGTAAACAGATACATTAATGGATGTTTCGTTCCTCAGTACGTTTTCGATCAACCTATTACATATATTTTTACATAGTAATATGCATTAGTGTGGTCTTAATTACTTTGTTTATATATTATGGTAATTAATATTCCAACATTTCCATTGGACTTATATCGAACTATATAATTTCATTTACCCAGTCTACGGCCTTCACGTGAACCCAATAGTGACAGGAATTTCTATGGAAAATATGATTATATGGGAATTCAAGTAAAACAAGATTTTAATTTTATTATTTGATATTTCCCTAATGTGTATTTGGATAGGATATCCATGCATTTAAATGGTGGTAGATATTCACCATAACGCAATTTATTGTTTCTTCTTTCGATTTGATAACTCATTTAATTTGAGTACTTATGGCCTCAGTTATCCACATGGGCATATTCAATTCTTCAATACAGTTGTAAGTGTAACAACTCCACTTACCCAAAAAAAAAATTGATTTATATCATTAACACTACTTTGTCGTTAGTGACTTTACTACCTTTCAAAATTGACTATCCTTGATCACATTTCTTCAAGTGCTTAATTTTGTTATAATAGTAATTTTATTTTATCATTAATTTATTTCCTCATAATCTTAAGCATATTCTAGAATTGTTGTTAAAATAACAACTTTCATTTTTATCTTACAATATTTACCTATATTCTAATATTATACTTGTCCTCAACCCCTCTAACAAATTTATATATACTCTTATCTAATTATTCCACTTATAACCCATTGTTTAACCCTTTGAAAATAATGAGAGTTAATACTAGATCTACTTATCCATACATGGACTTATAGTATTGGATTCAACCTTTATTTATATCACATAATTAATATAATGAAATATACATAAGGTTGATTATAGATTTCATATGACCTTCTCATATCCTACTAACTCCACTTTAGAGTATTTTTCGAATTCTATCTTTGCTTTCCCACTTAGCCTATGTTTGAAGGACATTATCTGTATACACGTAATAATGTTCCACTTAATTTGAAATTCTCAGTTGTACTCATAATCGTATATGAAGTTCCCATCGGATATATCATTAGTTACTCTATAAATTTTTCTTTTTTCTAAATAAGTCTAAGTTCTATTAGTGTAACAAAAGAGTGCAAGGGGGCTTATGCCTCTGCAGTGCTATCCATGTTCTTGGCATAATTCAGCATGATAAATAGGAAAATTGACTGCCTAGAAGTGGGAAACCAGTTCGTTCAAGAGTTAAGTCGCTGCCCACGCAGGGGAAACCAGAAAAACTCAGAGTGAAAGTGCATCTTTTACAATATTCAAAGTGAGAATGCAACTGCCTAGAAACTTAGACGTAGGCCTTGAAATTTGCACTTGAAACTTAGACGTAGGCCTTGCAATAGTCAAAGAGAAAATGAAACACTTGGAACTTGAAATTGAACAACTAAGAGAATTTGATTGCCTAAATATCATTGGGAATGTGGGTTTTCTTCGACAATCAGACATCTGTATTCGTCGATATCATCCTCCTCAGCATGCTTTACCATGATATCATCCTCAGCTTTCATTAAAGTGTTGATGTGGCCGTGTTCCTATTCGTCACTATTGATGTTGTCTTTATTCCTACTTTGGCTTCTTGAAAGGGGCACGCCCTGACCATCAACATTATTATGCAACTTAGTGTTGGGTGCTTCCTCTTTGAAGGAGAACATGATGGTTGCAATGATACGAGGGCAGTACATATTACACGAGAAATTAAACTGAGCTGACTGACTGAGCATGACCAGAGTGGCATAGAAGGTGGGATGTGAAGGGGAGGATACAACCGAATGGTGCAATGTCCGGAGGTTGGCTAGGGGAAGAGCATGAGTGGGTTGGGAACTGGATTTTCCAACATTCCTGGCACGACCACAACCACTACAAGTAGTCGGGTAATGGCCAAGAGAATTGTTGAGCGATGGAGAGGAGTTAGAGTAGGACGAGGGTGATGACCACACAATTTTTCTACGGCTGCTGCCTCTGCGGCATCGCATTCATTGGAGAAGATGAGGCATGCTAACTCTGTGAGAATTGGACATTGACGCAGAGAGGATCGAGGTAATAGAGGCACAAGGGTTTGAGGAAAATTGAAAATTGAAGAGCAGTCTAGGCAAGAAATGGAGGCTAGACACTATTTCAATACAGCAAAGGAGATGGCATTGTCTTCTCATCATCGTGCGCAAGCTCAAATTTGCAACATTGGGAGGAAAAATGCAGGTTAATGGCATAGGGGTAAATGAGGAATTTCTTGTAGTGACTATGGTGAGGAGCAGCATTAAAACATCAATAGGGGAGCATCGACCAAAGAGCAACATTAATGCACTCAAAAGAATGACAGTGGAGGCAATAAATATAGGTTGTGTGAGTTTATGGGTGGCCATGTGGCTATGCCACTTGATGGCCCATAACTCCATCAACTTGCATGGCTCATTAAACCTGATTCACACCCGCTTCCAGGATTTTTGTGTCTTCGTGCACCAGATCGGCACATGCCCGTAAAAGGGAGTTATCATTGAGAATGATAAGGGATTCTTATTGTAGAACCTGATCACTGTCCACCCCCTTATATTCCAAGAGATCAGCCACTTTGTTGCCTTATATTTTTACATGGTTGAATGTAATATCTCTGTTGGTTCTTAGCCATTTTTCAATAAGTTCTAGACGATCTGCCATTCTCCAGCTATTGGCTACTTTGGAGGCAAGTTATCCCAGAAGAAGTTGGTTTTCCATATTAATGAAGATTTGAGAGTCCCCTTCAATTACAACTGGTTGGAAATTATGTTGTTGAGATAGACAAATTCCTTGCTAGAGTCCTTCCAGTTGTACAATTGTTAGTGTCCCATCCAATTGATCCAAAAAATATCAGAAGAGGATTACCCCTATAGTCTCGGAATGTGCCTCCATATCTTGCTTGGCTGGGTTTGCCTTTAGAGGCCCCATAGAAATTTAACTTTATCATACCCTTAGGAGGGGGATGCCAATGACTGCGAGAGATCGAAGTATTGGAGGAGGAGCTGTGGAGATTAGAGACCTGGGTAATCAAGAGATGCCAATTTTCCCAGATGTTCTATTCCAGAGGTTGCGTTGGGAAGTCATCTTTCTACAAAATTTGGAGAATTGAGGTTTCTTGAATGTTGTGACATAATTTGCGCCATATGATTTCCAAATATGTGCATTGACTCTTGAAAATTCTGTTATTCCATTCCTTCCAAACTGTCCAGAGAAGTATACCTGAGAGTAGTCTCCAAAGAGAATTTAGAAACCTGCTGTTGTTTATATCCCCTGAAATTATACAACTCCTTTGACATCTAAAGCTTATTTTTCCCCATAATTTTTTTGACATATTGCACGAATCCATGAGGTGCTGGATGGTTTCATCATGCTGGTTGCAATTGGGACATCGTGAAGGTCCAGTAAAGCCTCTTTCGATGAGATTGTCCCATGTGAGGATTCTTTTCTGGCAAAGTAACCATAAAAATGTAGAGACTTTGGGCCAAAGCCTTGGAGACCATATGCGGTCCCAGAGTGGGTATTAAGGGTCAGGAGAATGAAGCATCAAAGTGTACACCTCCTTGGTAATAAACATCCCACGCGGAGTGTATCCCCGTCTGAGAATATCCTTTTTTCCAAAGTATCTAATTTTTCATTTTTTGAGTTCTGTTTCAATTCCTTTGTGTAGATCCACCAGTCCTTGGATGATGGTTTGTGCTGCTTGTTTCCATTGCTGATATCCCTGGTTGACTGAAGGCAACTAATGCTGATTAACGTTTTCATCCAAGTGAATTTCCTAATCTGCTAGTATCTGAGAACTAAGAATGTTTATTAATTTGGGACTTTTCTGCCAGGATTCAACCCTAAATCTTTCAGTATTTCCATCTCTAGTCTCCCAGAAGTTGTGTTTTTGGATCATAGGTCAGTTTTGTTTGGCCGCATTCCAAATTAAGGATCCCATTTCAACAGGTTTTAGTTTGATAAGCTCCTCTGAGGGATGATTTTTTTCATATTTAGCTATCCAAATTTTGGCTCAGGGCATATGCAGAGTAGATAGCACTTTCCACCAGATCCTCACTCCCATGACTACATTACTATGATGAATATCTCTTAGTCCTAAACCCCCATCCTTTTTTGGAGTGAAAACTATTGTCCATTTTATTAAATCCTATTTGCGATTTTGCCTTGAAGAGCCCCATAGAAAGTTGCGTTGCAGATTTTTTATCCGTTTGAGTACCCAATTGGGTGCCGCCAGAATAGAGAATAGAGATAGAGGCATAGATTGTAAGACTGATTTGACTAGAATTTGCCTACTCGCCATATTGAGAGCTCTGTAAGTCCATGAGGAAAGTTGGGCTTCAAGTTTTTCTAGGAGCATTTGCCAAGAAGCATGTTTAATTTCAGAATCAATCAATGGAGCTCCCAAATACTTAGAGGGAAGAGATGCAATAGAGAATCCCAGAATTCTAGCTATATTAGTTTTGGTGACGGTGGGAGTGTTAGAAATGAAGATTTGAGATTTAGCAGTATTGATTGTGGTGCTAGAGGCTTCGTAGAATGTATCAGGCAAGGATTTGAGCGAGTAAGATTCTTGGAGTGAAGGATGTACAAACATCATGTTATTGTCCATGAATTTTTGATGTGTGAATGTAGGGGAGCCATGAATGGAGATGCCATGAATATTCTGGGAAAGACGAGCGTGCTGGATGAGACGACCTAAAGCTTTTGCCATGAGGACAAAAAGGAAGGGAGAGAGGGGGTCACCTTGACGAATACCTCTATAGGGGGAAAAAGGATGAGATGGAATGCCATTAACAAGGATAGAAAATAAGGTGGACGAAATAAGATTCATGACCCATCTAGCCCAGGTAGGACAAAAACCAAAATTTGTAAGCATTTGTTTGATATATGCCCAACTTAACTTATCAAATGCTTTATAAATATCAATTTTGAGAAGCATGCCTACCTTTTTATTGTGCTTCAGAGAGTGAATGATTTCATTTTTGAGAATTACACTATCAAGGATTTTATATCCCTCCACATATCCAGATTTTTCAGGCGAAATAAGAAGGGGGAGCAGTGGCTTGAGTCTATTGGCAATGACTTTAGAGATGATTTTGTAGATGACATTGCAGAGCGCTATGTGCCTGAATTTATTTAGAATATTTGGATGATCTTTCTTTGGGATAACATAAATGAAATTCGCATTGAGAGACTAAAGAAGCCAATTGAGGGTTCAATATTCTTCCACTACTTTCCAAACATCTTGTTTAATTAGATCCCAGAAGTGATGAAAAAAATTGGAGGTAAATCCATCGGGACCAGGGGCTTTCCCGTCCTTGAATTAAGCCATTGCTAATTAACCTTCATGAAGAGTTACCGGACGAAGGAGAATCTTATTGTGCTATGATATAATGAGTTTGGGAATGTGTTGAATGATTTTGTTTATAGCTGGTTGTATGTTGGCCTATGATTCTTGATGGACATGTTTAAAATAATTCAGAAGCTCTTTCTCTATGTCATTATGTTCTTCTATCCTTTCTCCTTCCTGATTCTGAAGCTGAGGAATGTTATTATGCATTCTTCGCTGGATAGTAGTGCGATGAAAGAACTTTTTATTCCTTTCCCCCACTTTTAGCCATCTTATTCTAGATTTTTGCTTCCAGAGAATCTCCTCTTGCTTTCGTCTTTCTTCTAACTGAGTGAGAACGGCTTGTTCCTGAGTTGCTAGAGTTTCAGCTCTTCCTTCAAGAATGATATTCTGTTGAATATCTGCCATGGTGTTTTCTAGAGATTTTTGAGCTTGGAAGATGTTTCCAAAGGTTGAGTGATTCCATTTCTTGATTTTTGTTTTGAGATTCTTAAGCCTTTGTTGAAACTGTTACATTTGGGATCGTTCAGTAGGAGTAAAGTTTTCCCAAACAGTAGTGACCATATTTTTGAATTCTGGGTGAGAGCCAAAATTATTCAAATATGTTGTGTAACCAGCTCCAAAAATAGAAGAAAAGAGATATCGACACCTTAGAAATAAGCCACTTCGAGGGGGAAACCTCCAATACATTACATAAATGAACAATTCTTGGATGATACAATTTACAAAACCTCCTTTCTATATATAGGATTTCATGTGGCCATAATGTAATCCTAGTGGGCCACAATGTAATCCTAGCTGACCTAACAATAATAATTTAAGGGCACAATAATAACAAAATGGGGTTACAAGGGTACAATAATAACAATAAGGGGGTTACACTAACAACAATAAGGGACTATACTAGTAATATAGGGACCTAACATGCCCCTCTCCTTCAAAAAAGTGTTGTCGTCAATGCTTTAGTAGCTCTGGGTGCTTCTGTATAAAATTCTCATCCTCCCATGTAGAATCTTTAGTGGGTAAGTTCTTCCACTTGATGAGATACTCTGAAATTGATCGATTTCGTAGCTGTCGAGTTCTTGTTTCCGTGACCGCTTTAGGTTCCAATATGATTTTCCTTCCTCATCAAGTTCTGGCAATATTGTTTGAACTGGAAGATTTTCACCTATAACCTTCTTTAAGCATGAAACATGGAAAACTGGATGTACTCACAAAGAAGCAGGAAGCTCCAATTTGTATGCCATAGTACCAATATTTTGCAACACCTTGTAAGGACCATAGTACTTTGGCGATAATTTATTATCCTTCTTTGCTTGCTTGAGGGACATTTTTTTGTATGGTTGTAGCCGTAAAAATACCCAATCTTCTACATCAAAACTTCTCTCGCTACGATGTTGATCTGCCTGTTGTTTCATTCGATTTTGTGCCAAATTCAGGTTATCCTTTAAGAGTTGGAGAACTTCTTGCTGATGCTCGATGTGATCTTCCACTGCTTGAACCTTCGAATTTTCCCTTAAAGATGATGTGATCGATGGTGGATGATATCCATAAAATTCCATAAATGGGGTCATTTTTGCTGCAATATGGAAGGAAGTGTTATACCACCATTCAGCGAGAGGTAACCACTTGACCCATTGTGTTTTTTTTATCAAATACAAAACAATGAAGATATCCTTCCAAACATTTATTTACAATCTCAGTTTGACCATCAGATTGAGGATGATAAGATGAGCTATGAGCTAATTGAGTACCCAAACAAGAAAATAACTCCGTCCAAAACTTTCTAATAAAAATGGGATCTCTGTCACTCACAATAACCCTTGGGCTTCCATGTAGCTTTTGAATTCTGTCCATAAATGTATTAGAAACTATACTTGCTTTAAATGGATGAGATAATGCACAAAAGTGTGCATACTTGGTAATTCTACCAACTACCACCATGATGACACTCTTTCCTTCAGACTTAGGTAAACCTGTGATAAAATCCATTGAAATCTCCTCCCAACGTTGACTTGGAATGGATAAAGGTTGTAGAAGTCCCATGGTCTTAATTGTCTCAACTTTATTCAGCTGGAAAACCAAACATTCCGCCACAAAATTTTGAATATTAGATTTAAGGCCATCCCAAAAGAATTATTTCTTCACCCTGTGGTAAGTTTTTAAAAATATTTCGTGTCCTCCTAAAGGAGAAGTGTGTAATTCCAAAAGAATATTTTGTTTTAGTTGGGAATTCTTACAAAGATATAAGTGATCTTTGTACCATAAGGAATCATTTTTCCAACTAAATGTATCATATGTACTAGGATCTTGCTGCAAATTTTGAATGAGTGTCCATACATCTTTGTCCTTCTTCCACTCATCTCTTGCTTTATTTATCTAATCTGGTTGGATAATAGAAATGGCACAAAGCAATGCTTCAACCTCTTCATTCTTTATTGAGAGTGCATCTACAACAACATAAGCTTTCCTTTTTTGTAGATTATTTCAAAGTCGTAACCCAACATCTTTGTGACCCATTTTTGTTGCTCTTCTAAAGATAGTCTTTGTTCCAAAAAGTGTTTAAGACTCTCATGAATATTTTTTACCTTGAAGTGTCTTCCCATTAGGTAAGTTCGCCATTTATTTAGTGCATGCATTATTGATAAAATTTCATTCTCATAAATAGGATTTTGTAAATACTTTCCTTTGATTGGATGACTTTTAAAAGTAATGTGTCTTCCTTCCTCCATTAAAACAGCACCAATTCCATTTCCTGGGGCATCACATTCCACAATAAAGTTTTTTGTGAAGTCTGGTGTAGCTAAGACCGGTGCTACGCACATTTCCTCTTTAAGATGTTCAAAGGCCTTAGTTGCTTCAAGAGTCCATGAAAATGCATCTTTATTCAATAATGTTGTTAGAGGTGCTACTGTTCTCCCATAATTATTGAAAAAATTGTGATAATACCCTGTTAACCCAAGAAATCCTCGCAACTCCTTTATGGTTGTGGGGACATTCCATTCCTTAATGGCTTTAATTTTGTTAGGGTCTACTTTAACACCCTCGTGAGATACAATATGACCCAGATATTCCACCTCTTGTACTCCAAAGAAACATTTGGATGTTTTTGCATATAATTTTTTCTCTTGCAATAGTTTGAGCACCCTGTCAACATGTTCAACATGATCCTTCCAAGACCTGCTATAGATTAGTATATCATCAAAAAATACTAGCACAAATTTTCTAAGGAAGGGTTTGAAAATGGAATTCATCAACCCTTGAAATGTAGAAGGTGCATAGGTAAGGCCAAAAGGCATGACCAAAAATTCATAATGACCCTCATGAGTTCGAAATACTATTTTTGGAATATCTTCAGTCTTCATTCTAATTTGATGATATCCTGAACGAAGATCCAACTTGGTAAAATAAATTGCTCCATGTAATTCATCCAATAATTCATCAATCACAGGAATGGGAAATTTATCATTAATGGTGAGCTTATTGAGCTCCCTATAATCTGGACACATTTTCCATGATCCATCCTTCTTGTGTACCAATACTACAGGAGCAGAGAAAGAACTTTGACTAGGTTGAATTATACCCGCCTCTAACATTTCTGCAATCATACGTTCAATTTCGCTCTTTTGGAAGTAAGGACATCTATAAGGCCTGATGTTTGGAGGAACACTTCCTGGAATCAAATGAATAGCATGATCATGATCACGAATAGGTGGGAGTCCTTTGGGAGTTTCAAACACCTTGGAATGATTTTCCAAGACTTGTTAGAGATCTGCAGAAATAGATGATTTTGATGTCGGAACTTCTAGTGAGCATAATTGTGCAATTACGCCTCGTTGTTCTTTCTTTAGAAGCTTTGTCATAACATTAGAGCTTATTATCCTTCCCGGCTTCCCTTCAATACCCCGTAATTCGACTTCCTTTCCTTCTGAAAAAAATTTCAAGAAAAGTTCTTGAAAATTAAAAGCTACCGTCCCTAAATATTGTAACCATTGTACTCCTAGTACAACATCAGCACCTCCCATAGGAATGGAAAGCATTGGACTAGTCAATACATATTCCCCCATGGTTAGCTTGATATTATGGCATTTTTCAGAGCAATTTATAGTTCCTCCATTTGCAACCATCACTTGACATTCTGGTGCTGGGTATAGGAAACAATTTAATTCCTTGGCTACCTTACAATGAATTAAATTATGGGTGCTACCTGAATCAATCAACACTATTACCTTTTTATTCTTGATATGTCCTTCTATCTTGAGAGTTTGAGGAGTGGTAATTCCTGCCAGTGCATTACACGATATGGTCAAATTCATTTCTTCCTCTTCTAGGGATGGTTCCTGGTGTATATCCTTTTCTTGTTCATTTTCTTCTTCCTCTTCACAATCTATGTAAAATAATTTCTTCTCAGCACACTTATGACCTTTAGTGTATTTTCTATCACAACTATAGCAAAGCCCTTTTTCTCTTTTTTCTTCCAATTTTTGTGGTGTCAACCTTTTAGGTTGTGGAAATCTAGGCGTAGCAACACTTCCTTCTTTATAGAATTGAGTGGTAGGCTTCCTTGTCGCCATAATTTTACATTCAACTTTTCTTGCCAACCTGAATGCCTTCTCCAATGAATCACGTTCCAAAACACGAACTTCATGTTGGATGATATCCTTTAAAGTGCCTATGAAGAGATCAATCCTGTGTTCTTCTGGAATATCAATTACCCTTATATTCAATTTTTGGAAGTCCTCAATGTGCTGCCCCACTAAACCCTTTTGTTTGAGATTTATCAATTGGCTAAAGAAGGTGTTGCTCTTTGTATCCTAATAATGTGCTATCATTTCCTCCGTAAAAATTGACCAAGTGACAATTTTTTTACGGGAGCAAAGCCATCGATACCATACAAATGTATTTTGTTCTAAATGTAAAGTTGCAATGCGTACCTTTTGTGTGTTTTGCACATTATGGAGATCAAAATATTGCTCCATCCGTAGTATCCATGTTACAGGATCATTTCCATCAAACTTCCTCATATCCATTTTTCGAATATGGTGGTTCTTCTTGCCAACATTAGAGTTTATGAAATCATGATAAACATTTATTTTGTTCTCATCATGAGGTTCTTCTACTATCTTTTCACCATTAGGAAAAATTTCTTCTATCAACTTTGTGAAACCTTCCATGTCTTCTTTTAGATCATTCTTCGTGTTTTCCATGTTTTCTTTCATGTCATCCATATTAGCTTCCATGCCAGCTTCCATGTCATCCATCTTAGCTTCCA
Source organism: Pinus albicaulis (assembly GCA_034641835.2). Classification (NCBI taxonomy): domain Eukaryota; kingdom Viridiplantae; phylum Streptophyta; class Pinopsida; order Pinales; family Pinaceae; genus Pinus; species Pinus albicaulis. The sequence goes on along the minus strand of CM076583.1, from coordinate 634,336,841 downwards.
TGCCTTTCTTCAAACCGTCCATCTTTTCTTCCACACATTTCTTCAAAACTTCCATTTCATTTTTTGTTGCTCTTTGCGAGAGGAAAATTTGGTGCACTTTCTCTTGTAATTTTGATAGATCATGTTGCAATTTTTCATCTTCATGAGTCATTGTAAAGCCTTCTGAAGGCTTAATGGGTGTTGAATTATTTTTATGGGGAATATTTTAGAACCCAATAATAATATATACTCTACAATATTCCTTTGGAATCAATTCAAATTGATTCTTCAAACAAGACTTATGCAATTTGGAAAAAAAAAAAATACACAACTTTTTCTTTCTTTTAAGGAGCTCGATATTGAAATTGGATTATCTTTGTGATTGTAGCACTTCAATATTTTAATTTCGGCACCAATGTAGACCTATAAATTATCTTTCGAATTCCATAGGTATGAACTGATTTGGATTCTCCAAGACAAATTTGTGTTGAATCTCCCATAATGACCTAATTATGGAATAGTTCAGTAGAGCGAACCTGTACAACTTGCCACGTGTCACTGTTTCATCCATGAGCTATGAAATTGAAAGCTAAAAAACTAATCTCCGTGTGATTGTGACCACTTTTTACAGCACTCCAATCCGATGCTCAGAGAGAGAGTTATGAATCTTTTCCCACAGTCACCTCTTTGAGATGAAATTTGGGAACTTGAAAAAGCACTACCTTCCACAGATCATATCTTTGAAAATATTGTGAACCAAGCACTGAAATTTTTTGACAAGTTTCCTCAAGATTTCATGTTTGCACCCTAAAAATTTTAGACTCTAAACCTTCGTAGAAAAAAAAATTATAGCAAAAATTCCACGATGACCTGTTTAGAGCAGCGAAACCCTAGAATCCAAAGCTCTGATACCAAATGTTGTGTAACCAGCTCCAAAAATAGAAGAAAAGAGATATCGATGCCTTAGAAATAAGACACTTAGAGGGGTAAACCTCCAATACATTACATAAATGAACAATTCTTGGACGATATAATTTACAAAACCTCATTTCTATATATAGGAGTCCATGGGGCCATAATGTAATCCCACTAGGCCACAATGTAATCCTAGCCGACCTAACAATAATAATTTAAGGGCACAATAATAACAAAATGGGGGTTACAAGGGTACAATAATAACAATAAGGGGGTTACACTAACAACAATAATGGACTATACTAGCAATATGGAGACCTAACAAAATCAAAAGGGTCTTTTGGTGGAATCTCCAGGTCTCTTCCATTGAAGAGAAATGGGCCAGTGATTTGAACCAGAGAAAGGCAGGATTGAAGCTGTAATATATCCTCCTAAGTGGATGGCATTGTATGAAATGAGAAAACGATCTAGCCACGATGAAATTTGTTGGGAACCTGACCATATATTATTCGATGTATATGTTCCATTAATGAACAATAGATCAATAAGCCAATTGTTTTGAATGAAATCCCTGAAGTTGCTACTTTCAATGTCTAGTTTAACTCTATGTCCTTTTTTTCCCCAGTATGGTAATCATATTAAAGTCCCCACCTGTGATCCATAAAGGATGTGCTTTGTTTGCATTGAGAGCTTCCATTGCATTCAACAGTTACATCTTGTTCATTGAGTCCTGAGGGAAATAAACATTGGAGAGGTGGCCATGTATATTGGTTCCTATGAGATGAAAAGTGGCTTGGATGAGGTAATTTGAGGCATGAATATCAGTGAGCGAAATAGCCTATGCGTCCCAAGAAATTGCGAGCCATCCTGAAGCTCCAGAACCATCAACTACAACTGAGTAACATCCCAGCCAAGATCTAGAGAGAATAGAGCCAAGGGTATTTCTATTACATTTTGTTTCTTGCATGAAGACAATCTATGGCCTCTCATGTTGTATCATGTTTTTTATCATTCGGTACTTCACACAGCGATTTAACCCTCTTAAATTCCATGAGGTGAGCTTCATGGATCACTATTGGGTAGCGGCCTGTAGTACTTTGTTAACTTGGAATATCTTCCTGACTCCACCAGCATCTCTCCAATGATGATGGTTCTTTGCAGATCTGAATTTATTCCCCATTTATTTGTGTATTTTAGAAGTGCTTTCCTATCCCAATGACTGCCTGGTTGTATGCCTAATGTTCTTTGTTGATGTGCACACGAGAGCACCACCTTCAGGCTTTCGAGCTGTCTAGTTGGTATTTTTTCATACTCTTTCTTTCTACAGGCTTGTTCAAGACAAAATATGTTCAGATCCCCTAGGTCAATGATCTTTGGTTCCTCTTCCATATTAATAGGTTTACTATTTTCTGGCATTGTGTTGTTAGGATGGAGAGTGTCTCGTGAGAAGCTGTCTATATCCATTCCACTCAGTTGCCATAAGATCAGATTGATATCCCTATTGATAGTAGGGACTGAGGTTTCTGTTGCATGATCATATTGTGAAGCATTCAGATATTTTTGGGTATCAGTGGAGGGGGTAGATGTGGAAGGCTTGGTAGATGGTTCAGTGGTTTTAGGAGGATCAATATCAGTATAGAGTGGTTTGCTAGAATATTAAAGATGTTACTGGTGGAGGGAGTAGTGGAAGTGGAAGGGGGATTTTTGGGGGTGGATGAGGGTTTCTTATTGTGCTTTTTATAGTTTGAGACTTTTGTATATCATTCAGAATAAAAATTTTCCATGCCGACATTAGAATTGGAGGATGCATTTAAAGGACAATCTCTAAAAATATGGCCATGAGCATGGCATTTTTTGTAGTGAAAGGGAACATGTTCATAGTCTATAGGTTGTATTCATTCAAGGTCATCATGATATGAACTTACCGAATCTGTGAGAGCTTTGTCCAAATGCATGTAGATGTAGATTCGAGTATATGAGGTGTATATTCAGAGCTTAGTTTCCTTTGCAATCTTGATGAATTCGCCTAAGCCATTGCCTATGTCCTTTAGTGATTCTTCATCCCAGTATTCCAGAGGTAAAGAGTACATCTTGATCCAAGCCGACACCCAACTGAAGTCCTCTTTATCGGGAGTGAATATTTCAATCCAATCTCTTAGATACAGACCCGTTGAGTTGAAAAAATAGGGACCGTTGTCTAAGATTATGTTTCTGTCTTCTATGCAGTTGAATATGGCATTGAAGAAACCTTTTGGCCCTAACTGTAGGGTTACTTATCCTTTTGGTTTCCATTTGGAGGAAATCCATCCCTGCAAGGCCTTCTCAGTTGGCCAAAAGCCAACAAATTTTCCTATGAGTGCATGTTCCTTCATGAATTTGATTTGGGATTTAATATGATGACTGGGAAGATCAATCTTGGGATGCTCTGCTGTAATGGGTTTTCAAGTAGCAGAGGTTACCTTTGGGATATCCGTATTTTCCTTAGAGTTCGTTTGCAGTCCCTGATGTGATGCTTCAGCTTCCTATTGTTGTGTTTCTTTGCTTCCTACTGTTTGTTCTGTTGTGTCAGGCTTCGTCCGTTCAATCTCATTTTCGTTCGGTAGAGGAGTTGGGATGTAACTATTACTGATAGGGGGAGGCCCAGCACCCCCCCCCCCTAATGGGGTATTCATTGTGTAAGCTGAATCTATAAAATGGTACCAGTGCCAAAGAGATCAGGATGCTACGAGGAATGCTGGTTGCGCCTGAACTTGCGCCGTTGTAGCGTTTGTCAGAAACACTAGAGCACCATTTTTCACAAGCTCCTAAAGATTTGAGTTACTCTATAATTACTTAGGACATTTATCCTAATTAATACCTTCAACTTGTCACATTTATTTGGATACCTTTGCTGGAATATTACGTTGATACACCTATTAAAATGTCATCCTTTAATAATTAATATATTAACCCAAGGTTAAACGTATTGAATTTATTCAATATTTATTTGGATTCAATTACATCGTATTTATAACTTGAGTACATACTATTTATGACATTTCTTTTTTTGATAACTTCACTTATTAATTTTGGTACTTTGTGAATTAACTTAAACAAAATGCCTTTGCGATATTTTCAATCTATAGTGGGATGGATTGTTGACAGGTTTATGGTGAGGATTGATCTGTATACTTTCCCTGCACCTATGCATTTGGTTTTGTGAAGGCAAGTTAGGGTTCTAGTTTCATTCTCGTTCAGTCTTCCACTGGAGCTCTCGGCTCTAGATCTCCATCCAGACCTTTATACCTCTTTGCAACTCCTCTTTCCTGGCTTACGAAAACCGACTCCATCTAGTAATATTTGACTCGGTGTTTAATTTTCCTCCTGCCACTGTTCTACATTTTCGATTTCCATATTTTAATTATCTTATGTTGACTAATTTTGCCTTTTTTTTGTGATTGAAGAGGTAAATTCTTTCCTTGCCTTTAAAAGGAAATGTCATTTTAAAAATTCTAGGTAATCAAATTCTGAAGCCCTCATTTTATGAAGAACAAATTTTTCCTCTATGGATTTTTTCAATACAACATTCAAGTTGTTTTTCATTTCGCTCTAATAATTATGTGAGGAATTCTTGAAGTTAATTTTCATTTAGAACAGAGAAATTTTATCATTCTAATACCTCTATTCTTTGAAACATCTCTCTCTCTATGTCTCAACACAGTTAATTTACTGCACAAATTTTGTTTCAATTCTATTATTCAATCCCATCATTTTTGCAGTGATATGGTTTTGATTTCAATCGTTTATCATTGGGTTTATAAAATCGATTTTCTCTTAATAGATTTATGTTCTACCACAAAGATTCATTTTAAGGTATTTTATGATGAATTAATTTTATTTCTCTATTGGGTTTTTTCTTAGATAGGAAATCCCCTTCACCTCGTATATGTGTGTGCTAATTTCAGTTTTCTGAGAAATTGACATAGAACCTATATTGGTAATACCAGAGTTGATTTATTCAATTATAATTATCTTTCCCTAAACTATGAATAAATTTCTCCTAATTTCAATCCTTCGTTAGATAGTTCAACAATTATTTTCTATCTTAGTTTTGCATTGTAAGAAAGCCTTGCATCATTTTTCCTCAACAATATTTGAATGGATACAGGTCACTGTAACCCTACTATATGAAATGAATTGCAATTTATTATAAAATTTATCATATTTATTTTCAATAATGACTCGCACTTCTGTTAGTAAAATCTCTTTCATTTTTGTCATACTCTAATTCAGTCAGGTATGGATTCAGTTGTTTAGCTCAAATTTTAGAATTTGGTTTTATTCCCTTTACAATTTGAGTCAATTATTTTCATTTATATATCCACAGATATATAATTAGAATAAATCTATATTATTCTAGAGAATTATATTTTTATTTTTAATTAGTTATATTTCTGTTTACTTGTTCAGTAAGTTGATTTGTAAGAGAGTTGTCATTCTTCCCTTAATTAGAAATTATTATTTCATTAATTTCCTCAAATTAATAAAATAATTACATTGTACAGGAACTCTGTTCTTCCAAAAATATTCTTACAAAATCCTAGTAAATATATTGTCTATCCAATTATAGGTAATTTCTTTTTTATGTTCTCATACAACTTCCACATTATTTTCTTGTTCATTTACATGCATGAAATCATTCAAATTTATCTATGTGTATAGGGATGATTTTATTTATAATGGGATAACAAGGTAGTAATTCCATTCCAACTACCTTAGTAAATTTATGGAAATTATTTCGTTTATTTTATCCACATATACTAAACTTTTTGTATTTTATTTTTATGTAGGTATTTCTCTTCACTGCTTTTATCATTCCGATATTTTGAACAAAAAATTATGTCATTCCTTGAAAATGTAATTGTTTTTCTTCTATGAACAGGTTGGTGAATATCATCTATAAAATTCACTCTCCTAAATTCAGAGGTATGTCTTGATTTATAATTTTTGTAATTATTTATATAGGACCATGGAATTTGTTAAGTATTTTGTGGCAGATTGTAATGAAATTTATATCATGGATAATATAATGGTTATGTTACATTTATAATAATAATCATTCATTTTTATAAGTCCTTGGAAATGTACTGGTCTAATTTATTGCACTATTGTGTTCTTGTACTATCCTCTAGTACTTTATTATGTATTGCATATTTAATTTCTTACTCAATAAAAGAATGAATGATTGTATGTAACCCTCTGGTTACTACACAACAGAGCATTTAAAATGAATTTGTATAACCATTTTTATAAGATATGGACAATTATCTATTTCTATACATATATTTATGTTCAATGGTTTATTATACAATTGTTAAATACATTATTTTTCCTCCTTTCCACGTGTATTTATATAAATTATGTGCATAAAATTTATATTTTTACAACCTAATAGCTAATTTAAACCCCAGTACTTGGATTTAGACTTTATGTGTGTTGGTTTACTGATTTCAAATTTCCATGTAACTATATAGAGCTAAATATATATATATATATATATAATTTAGTATGTTTAGTTAAATACATGAGACTATATAAATCAAATTTCTACAGAAATTAATAATTTAGAACAATTATTTTTCCACCTCTTCTAATTGAATCATAATTTAATACAAAAAGATAAATTCCAACTCTTCTACATAAATCCTCATTACTCTAAATTTCATCATCACAACAATTTTATAAGAAATAATTAAATTACTTGTGCATACCAATTTTGATAAGACTATTTGCCACCCAAACTTGAGTTTTCTCTCCACAGCTCCCCCTTAGTAGAGACGAATTCCTCCAAAGTGTAGACAACCTCTTGTATACCAAGGAATGGCTTATTTAAGCTTGTTTTCCTTTCAACATATTTCCATAACTACATCCAGTTAAATCAGGATGTTGTTTTCCTTTTTTCCACAAAAGTACTTTAAAGCTAGCTTTTTCTCTTTATAGTTTTATTTCACCTCTTCTTAGTAATTTTCCACTTTACTGAGGTATTTTTAGATATATATTTCCAATCTAATATCTTAAATTTATTTTATTTTTTCCAAGGATTTTTGGAGATTTTGGGAAAGTCTTTGGATTTAATTCCATCCTCATGGACTTGAAATGTTGGTCTCCAATATACTCTATGTTGGGTGTGGAGCGTGGTTATCTTATTTATTTTGTATCACAATGTTGGACCCCTGTACCTTAATGTGGTGGAAACGCCGCCCATAGTTAAATGCTACCTGGGGGGTCTAGGGGGGGTGGTTGCGACTTTATGGAGCCCCCCCTCACGGGGGGTTTCGTGGGTAGTGCCCCCGAAGCTAAGAATAGATGTAAAATTTCCTTGTAAAAGTATAGTAATTTCTAGTCAATTTTGGTCGTTCATTAGGTGAATGATCTGACAGTAGAAGTTATGTTTTGTTTAGCGTTTTTTCCCTAGATGGCAACCCCTCTCTTTGTATGAGGGTATTGTATTGCGGCTGTGTATCGTATGTGTATTTCTCAGAGAGAGAAATAGATAGGGAGACTGTGAGAGAGAACAAAGGATATTAGAGCAGATCTGTTGTAGGTTATGTCTCTATATTTTGCTAGATAATAGAAAGGAAGGACTGGTTGTTTGGGGTGGATGTAGCCCAAACTGTGTGAACCACGTATATATGTGTCTCTATGGTTTTATGTGTTTTGTGTGCTTGTGTTTTCTACATATTTTATGTGTTTCATTGCTCTATAATATATAATTTTCTAACAATGGGTATCAGAGCCGAAGGTCTATTTGGCTGATAAACTGGCAGGAAAGAAGGGTTCCTCATTCGAGTGGGAGAAATGGTGGAAGATGGTAAGTTTAGGGTCGAGAAATTTAACGGCCAAAACTTCTCGCTGTCAAAGATGAAGATGGAATATTATCTGTATCAAAAATATCTGTACCTACCATTGAGCAAAAAAAAAAGGAAGCCGAAGGCTATGACAGACGCAGAATGGGAGATTCTTGATAGAAAGGCACTTGGAACAGTACTGTTGTGCTTTGCGGCATTAGTAGCATTCAATATTTTGAAGGAAACAAAAACAGAGGGTTTGATTAATGCGTTGGTTATATTATATGAAAAACCCTCGCCCTCAAACAAGGTATTTCACATGAAACATTTATTTAATATGAAGACGTCGGAAGGTCGATCTGTTGTAGACCATTTAAATGATTTTAATACAGTAACCAATCAATTAAGTTCTGTAGGGGTAAAATTTGATGATGAAGTTAGGGCTATTTTATTTATGTGCTCATTTCCAGAAAGTTGGAACGTTTTAGTTATGGCCATTAGTAAATTTGTCTCTAGATCTAGTACTTTAAACTTTGATGATGTTGTGGTTCTATCCTTAGCGAGGAAATGCGATGGAAAAGCTCTGGTGAGACATCGGGTAATGCTTTGAATGTAGAGTCTAGGGGAAGAAAAATGGAAAGAGGAAAGAGCTCAGGATATCACAGTAAATCAGGGAAAGAGAGATCCAAGTCCATATCGGGGATAGTGTGTTGGAAATACAGAAAGAAAGGACACCTGAAGAAAGATAGTAGATCTTGGAAGGGAAGAGAAGGAGACGCACAACAAGAAAACAATCATGAAGAAAATGTGATAGGTGATGTGTTACAAGATGCTTGAATTCTTTCTTTCGAAAATGTTACTGATTCTTGGGTTGTAGATTCAGGGGCCTTATTCCATGCCACACCTAATAAGAAATATTTTCATGACTATGTTCAAGGAGATTTTGGACAAGTCCGTTTGGCTGATGATAAACACTGTAAAATTGTTAGAATGGGTAAAGTTCTTGTAAAAAAATAGAATGGAAACCAATGGCTATTAAATGAGGTAAGTCATGTTCCATATCTGAAGAAAAATCTGATTTCAACAGGGTAGTTAGACAGTGAAGGTTGTGTCACAACTTTCACAGATAAAACTTGGAAGGTCACCAAAGGAGCCCTTGTAATAGGAAAAGGAGAAAAGGTTGGTAAATTGTATTTATGCAATGGTATTTCTAACTCTGTTAATGATTTAACTTCCAAAGGAGTAGATGCAGCATTATGGCATCATAGGTTCAGACACATGAGTGAGAAGGGGATGAATATTCTTCACGCAAGAAATTTGTTTTCGGGTTTGAAGAATGTTGATTTGGATTTCTGTGAGAACTGCATTTATGGAAAATAGGAGACAGTCAGATTTCTCAGAGTTGGGAAAGAAAAGAAGAGCCAAAAATTAGAGCTTGTGCGTAAATATGTATGGGGACCTTCTCGCATATCATCTCTTGGTGGCTCTCATTATTATGTTACTTTTATTGATGATGCAACTACAAAAACTTGGATTTATTTTATTCAGAATAAATCCGATGTATTTGATACTTTCAAGAAATGGAAATCTTTGGTTGAGATTGAGACAGGAAAGAATTTGAAGTGTCTCAAATCAGACAATGGAGGTGAATATTTCAGCAAAGAGTTTGATAGGTACTATTTAGAGCATGGAATTCGCAGAGAGAAGACAGTTCCAAGAACAACACAAGAAAATGGTATGTAAGAAATGATGAATAGAACAATCATGGAGCATGCAAGGTGCATGAGATTGCATGCAGGATTGTCTTTACAATTTTGGATAGATGCTATAGATACTATTGTTTATCTAATAAATAGAGGGCCTTTAAGTTACTTGGATGGTGGTATTCCAGAGGAAGAATGGACAGGTAAAAAGGTAAACTACTATTTTTTAAAGCCTTTTGGCTGTGAGGCCTTTGTCCATATTAATAAAGAAAACAGAACAAATATTGAGGCAAAATCAAAGAAATGTACCTTTATTGGATATGGTGTTAATGATTTTGGCTATCGCTTATATGATTATGAAAATGAAAAAATCATTAGGAGTAGAGATGTAATATTCAATGACAAGGTATTGTATAAGAATGAGTTACAGGAAAAGAAATAGGAAAAAGAAAAAAAGAAGAATACATAGTCCTTGATGAGATCACAGAAAAGGTAAAGGTTCCTGAAAATAATAATAATCAAGAGCCACAACAACAAAAACCACCACAACAGCAACAGGCACCTCAAACACCTGAAAGTGGTGTTAGAAGATCTACCAGGATAAGTAGACCCCCTCAACGATATTCTCCTTCATTATATTATTTATTGTTGACTGATTTTGGTGAACTTGAATGTTATGAAGAAGAAACGTAGGTTGAAAGCAGGAATAAGTGGGAGCTAGCCATGGAAGAAGAGATGGAATCCTTAATGCATACCCAGACTTGGGACTTATTTAGGTTTCCTGCAGGTAAAACTACATTTCAAAATAAACTGGTTTACATGTTGAAGGAAGAAGATGGAGGAAAACAGAGGTACAAAGCTAGACTTGTGGTGAAGGGGTTTGTACAGAAGAAAGGTATTGATTTTGATGAAATATTTTCTGTTGTTGTTAAGATGACTTCAATCAGAACTATTTTAATTCTTGTAGCAGTGGAAGATTTACATCTTGAATAATTAGATGTAAAGACAACATTTCTCCATGGAGATTTGGAGGAAGAGATCTATATGGAGCAACCAGAAGGATATGAGGTCAAATGGAAGGAAAAATTAGTGTGCAGGTTAAATAAGAGTTTGTATGGCTTAAAACAGGCTCCAAGACAGTGGTATCTAAAATTTGATATGCTTATTTCTGAACAAGGTTATACTAGATCTCACTCTGATCATTGTGTTTATCTAAAAGAGGAAAATGATGGAAGCTATATTATATTGTTATTGTATGTATATGACATGCTTGTTGTGGGGTCTAACATGCAGGAAGTAAATGTGATGAAAATAAAATTGAAAAATTTATTTGCAATGAAGGATTTGGGAGCTGCAAAAGAATCCTTGATATGAGAATAACTAGAGACAGGAAAAATCACAAATTAACATTGTCTTAGAATGAGTACGTACAAAAGGTGTTGAAAATATTTAATATCCCAAATGAAAAACCGGTTAGTACACCTTTTTCTATCCATTTCAAACTTAGTAAGGAGATGTGCCCCAAGACCCATGAAGAAATGGACTATATGTCTAAAGTTCCATATGCATCAGCAATTGGAAGCTTACTGTATGCAATGGTCTGCACAAGGCCTGATATTGCACATGCAATGGAAGTTTTAAGCAGGTAAATGAACAATCTAGGAAAAGAACATTGGATGGCAGTAAAATGGATTCTCAGATATTTGAGAGGTACCACAAATCAAGCATTATACTTTGGTGGTTCAAACATTTCTCTACAGGGATATGTTGATGCAGATATGGTAGGTGACAAAGATAACATGAGGAGCACTACATGATATGTATTTACTATAGGTGGAACATATGTCAGTTGGGTTTCAAAAATACAAAGTGTTATTTCACTTTCAACAACAGAAGAAGAGTATGTTGCTACTAGAGTGGCTAGTAAAGAAATGATTTGGGTATAAAGGTTTATGGATGAATTGGGTAGGGAGCATTATATGGGCATGTTATACATTGACAGCCAAAGTGTCATTCATCTAGAAAAGAACTCAGCATTTCATTCTAGGACTAAACACATATAGCTCAAGTACCATTTCATACAGTCAGTACTGGAAGATGGACAGTTGAAGCTAGAAAAGATACACACTAGCCAGAATCCTACAAATATGCTAACAAAAGTTGTAACTAGGGAGAAACTGAGATTATGCTCAGTTTCAATTGATCTTCAAGGATGAAGATGAATATGAGAAATAGCCAGGTCCAAAGAGGATTCCTTGTCCAGCAAATGAAGTAGCAGTAGAGTTGCTACAATTAGTCTCCAAGTGGGAGATTGTTGGGTGTGGAGCTTGATTATCTTGTTTATTTTGTATCACAACATTGGACCCTTGTACCTTAATTTGGTGATAAAGCCGCCTATAATTAAATGCTACTTGTGGGGTCCACGGGGGGCAGTTGTTACTTTATGGAGCCCCCTTGGCAGGGGTTTTTGGGGCAGCGCCCCCGAAGCTATGAACAAATGTAAAATTTCCTTGTAAAAGTATAGTAATTTCTAGTCAATCTGGGTTGTTCATTAGGCGGATGATCTGAAGGTAGAATTTATTTTAAGTTTATGGCTTTTTCCCTAGATGGAAACCCCTATCTTTGTATGAGGGTATTTTATTGCGGCTGTATATCATATGTGTAATTCTCAGAGTGATAAATAGATAGGGAGATTGTGAGAGAGAAAAAATGATATTACAGTGGATCTGTTGTAAGTTATGTCTCTTCATTTTACTGGATAATAGAAAGGAAGGACTGGCTGTTCGAGGTGGACCTAGCCCAAACTGGGTGAACCACATATATCCGTGTATCTTTGGTTTTATGTGTTTTGTGTGCTTGTGTTTTCCGCATATTTTATGTGTTTCATTGCTCTATAATATATAATTTTCTAACACTCTATTCTTTGCACAATAATTAAAATTCCACATTTATAAAATTTAAAAATATAATATGTCTACAAATATTGTTTTCCCTTAGGTCCACTCAACCTTTGACTTTCAACTATATAATAAAATTTAAGTAAAAATAGAGATATTACATATTCCCCTCTAAAAAAAAACACCGTCCTCTGTGTTGCAAAATATTAGTTCTCCTTTCAAATAGTGATGGATATTTCTCTTTCATTTCCTCTTCTCACTCCCAAGTAGCTTCTTCAGGTGTAAAGTGCCTCCACCGAACTTTCACCCTAGCTACCATCTCATTCTGTAGCTCAAGTTCTTCCAGTGCCAGTTTATGAAGGGGATTTGGAAAAATTCTCCTTATGTTTCGACTTGTATCATAGTCTAATCAATTACATGAGTAGATCATGTACATAATTTTTCAATAAGGAAACATGAAAAACATTGTGAACCTTAATGCGACTAGGTAGAGCCAATTTATAAGCTACTCGCACCACTCTTTCTAGAACTTCAAATGGTCCACAGTATCATGGTGCTAACTTAGCACAACTACCTGTATATAAGGTACTCTTTTTAGGCTTGATACTCCAACAAACATGGTCTCCCACTTTTCATTCTCTCTGAATTCTCTTTTTGTGTACATGGCCTTTTTGTCTATCTTGAGTTGTTTTAATATTTTCTTGAATTTTCTTCACAGTTCTTTCCATCTGTTGTAATGCATCACGTCAAATAATTAAATTATCTTCTGGCTAACTCGAATTGAGTGGAGTCTGGAACTTTTTTCCATAAAATGATTCAAAAGGACTCATATTTATTAAAGCTTTATAACTATTATTATATGAAAATTCTACTAGATGCTGAAAATCTTCCCGTCTTGTAGGTTTTTCTAGAACATACATTTGTAACATGACTTCTAAAATCTGGTTAGTTCTTTCATTTTTTTCATGTTTTTGAGGATGGTATGTGGTACTAAGGTTCAATTTGGTACCCATTCCTCCAAACAGAGTCTTCCAAAAGGTTGATATCAACTTTGCATCTCTGTACGATATAATCATTTTAGGAATGTCGTGTATCTTCACAATTTATTTCATAAATACATTAGCTACTTGAGTTTTACCAAAAGTATATTGCACTAGAAAAAAGTGTGTAGCTTTAGCCAATGTGTCTACAACCACCATTATAGAGTCAAGTTGATATTTATCTCTAGGAAATCCAGCGATGAAGTATATGGAAACCACTTCCCATTTCCATTTTGGAATAGGTAAAGGGTTCAGCAATCATGATGGATGTTGATGCTCCACTCTTACCTGTTGACATTCCAGAAATCTAGCTAGATAATCAACTACATATTTCTTCATACCTAGCCAAAACATGTTCTTTCTGAATGCTAAAATAAGTTTTTAATAACCAGGATGGCTTGCATAAGGTATTTTATGATACCCATATAAAATTTCTTGTTTTAATGATGTCACATTTAGAATATAAAATCTATTTTTATAATAAATCAGCCCTTGACGATTTTGATTATATCCCAATATTTCACTGTTCTACATTTTTTCTTTTAGTTTCTCAAATTTCACACTACTTCGAGCATTATTTAAATTTTGATGAGCATTCCTACTCATAGCATCTTCAATGTTTTTCTCCTTCCCCTTAAATTGTTTGATTTCCATATCAAACTCACTAAGGAAAGACAACCATCTAGATTTTTTAGCATTTAAATCAGGTTGTGTGAAGAAGTATTTCAAACTTATATGATATGTCATCAGTATGAACTTCTTTCCTTGTAGATAATGTTTCCACATCCTCATTACATGTACCACAACATCTTATTCTAAGTCATATACAATATAGTTTTGTTCATGTTTCTTTAATTTTATCGACCCATATGCGATGATTGAATTCTCTTGTAGCAATACCCCTCCTAATCCTTCTACACATGCATCTGTACATACTACAAATTCTTTGTTCATATCAACAATCTTTAATATGGGGAAGTTTTTAATTTAAGTTTTAGTTGTTCAAAACTATATTGACACTTTGTTGTCCACTCAAAATTTACTCCCTTTTTTTGTAAAGAAGTAACAGGATAGGCTAAGGCTGAAAATCCTTCTACAAACCTCTGGTAGTATCCAAAACTACCCATAAATGATCTTATGGTTGGGACATCAGTAAGTATATGCCAATCCATGATTTCTTGTATTTTCTCTAGGTCTACTACTAATCCATCCTATGAAATTACATGACCCAAATACTTAATTTTGTCTTTGTAAAATTCACACTTGTTGAGTTTGGGATATAACTTATGTTATCTAAGTGTTTGTAGGACAATTCTAAGATTTTCTTTATGTTCTTCATCTTTTTTGTAATACACCAGAACGTCATCAATGAACACAAGGGCTATTTTTTCTAGATACTTGTGTAACACACAATTCATTAAACACATGAATGTAGCAGGTGCATTACTTAGTTCATAGTTTCCATATCTAGTCCTGGATGTTGTCTTATTGATGTCCTCGTATTTGATCCTGAGTTGATCATATCCTGTTATTAGATTAATATTTGAGAAGATAGTGGCTCCTCTCACTTGATCAAATAATTTATCTATTCTAGGCAAAGCGTATTTTTTATTTATGGTCAATTTATTCAGTTGTCTGTAGTCTATGCACGTCCTGAGTGTGCCATATTTATTTTTTAAAAATAGTATCGGTGCTCCCAAAGGAGACACACTTGGTCTAATGTATCCTCTATCTAATAACTCTTGTAGTTGAATTTCTAGTTCTAAAAATTTAAGAATAGTCATTTTGTATGGTTCTCTAGAAACAGGTGTAGCTCAGGGTACCAGTTCAATTGAGAAGTCAAATTCAATTTTAGGGGGTAGATGGGGGATTTCCTCTGGAAATACATCTTTAAACTCTCCAATTACTGGTAAATTCTCTATATAGTCTTTTTCAATTTAACGTCCCAATTCCTCCACTTGTACAACACACACTTGACATCCTTTTCATGATGTCATTTTTAATTGTATTGCAGAAATATTCCTGATTGATATGGGTCTTGGTTTTCCTTTCACTATCACAGGTTTTCCCTCACCATCTATACAGTGAACTTTTTTATCCAAGAAATTAACTATTTATTTATGATTCTCTAACCAGTCCCTTCCTACTAACACATCATACGAGCCTAGAGGAAAAATATTTAAACTCAGTTCAGTTTCATACCCATTTAAATTTAGAAATTTTTTTGGAATTTTATGGGTAAGTATTATTTCTTTTCCCATAGCTAACTGAACTAACCATGCTTGCTAAAAATTTCCTGATTTTAATTTGCACTTGTCCACCATATGAGGACTTATATATCTTAAATTTTCTCCCGGATTTACCAAAATAGAAACAGGTTGTTCAGCAATCGTACCTTGGATTTATATCACAGTTGATTGGTGTTCATCTTGGCGATCCTCAAGTGCAACATTGACCCTTGAAATGTTTCTAGTAATTTCATTTACAGTAGTCGCCTCTCGTAATACTTGAATATTTTGAACTATTTTATGAGGAAAATCATGTAACAGGTGAGGTTCTCCACAACCCCATAACTTTAAGGGTTCCTTCATTTTTATAGTCCATTCATTTTTTATGCTTGCATCCATTTTCTTAGACCCAATCTATGATTATGCTAGTTGGTTTTCTCTAGTTTTATTAAACTTCTTCCTTTGATGGTTTTTTCCAAAGTTTTTCAAGTATGTTGTTTTTACTCTTTTTACATTAGATTCACCTTTCCCTTTTATTTTTTTGACAATTTCTCTTTTGATTGTTTCTGCCTTTGAGCTATTGATAACATAGCCTTGATTTGTGCATAACTTCATCCATTGTCTTGGGATTGTCAATTCCATTCTCTCCTTATGTATAATAGGTATCATGATTAAAAATCATTGTAGCTTGGCCTTTTCCTCTCTGATATAAGGCACATAGCGAACTAAGTTAGTGAATTTGGTAAAAAACTCATCAATAGTGAGTTGTATCAATATCAACTCATGAAATTATTTGGCTTTGTCATCATAATATATCTCATTCAGATATCTAGACTTGAATTTTATTTGAAAGTCTTCCCAGGTAATAGTTTTCTCATCCAACACATGTACCATTTTGGTTTCTTCCCACCACAGGGTTGCTTTACCCTATAGTTGGTAAATGGCCAATCTATCTTTCAAGTTAATTCTATATTCTTAGACATGAAATTATTTTACCATATTCAGAATCCAAGCTTCTACATCCTCCTCCTTTTCACCATCATAACTGGGAGGTTTGATTTTTCAGAATTTTCCTTGCAATTCCTTTTTCTTTCTGGATTGCTGTCTAGATGCTTCATCATTGTCAGCTCCTTCTGAGTTGGTTTCAGATTCTTTTCTCTTTCTTCCATGGTCTTCAATTTCGTGACTAGACCTTGAGTTTAATTCCTTGATCAACCTCTCTTGGTCTTCGTTGGCTTGGAATAGTCGTTCATTGCTGGTTCTAAGCTAAATCAATTCTTGTGGCATATCCCTGACCATATCCAACAACTGAGCACTTTGATCTGGTGGATTTCACTCACCACCCATATCCGCGTACAACCCTCCTTTGTCACCCATAATAATATTTGTACCTTTCTGCACTAAATCACTGTGCACAAAATATAAATTAGGGCAACAAATTTTTCAAATTTGTAACTAATTACAACAACATAATTTGGGTTTTTATTTTTTATGTGTGAGGACACATAGGCCCAGTGTTTTCGACATTAACTCTTATACCATTTGTAAAAACTCCACTTACCGAAAGAAAATTATTTATATCATTAATCATACTTTATCGTCATTGACTTTACTACCTTTCGTCATATTGCGATGTTTCCATTTAATTATACTTTCTGTTGTTAAAATTTCTTTAACAACTTCTTATTTGATTAACATAATACAATTTTTTGATTGATGATCTAGTAACCATGTTAAATAATTTCCTATTTCACTTGTACCATTCACTGTCCTTGATGATAGTTCTTCAAGTGTTTAATTTTGTCATAATAGTAATTTTATTTTATCATTAATTGATTTCCTCATAATCTTATGGATATTCTAGCATTTTTGTTAAAATAAACAATTTCATTTTTATATTACAATATTTACCTATATTCTAATATTCTACTTTTCCTCAACCCCTCTAAAAAATTTATATATACTCGTATCTACTTATTCCACTTATAACCCATTGTTTGACCCTTTTGAAAATAATGAGAATTAATACTAAATCTACTTATTGATACATGGACTTATAGTATTGGATTCAACCTTTAATTATATCACATAAATAATATAATGAAATATACATAAGGTTGATTATAGATATCATATGACCTTCCCATATCCTAGTAACTCCAATTTAGAGTATTTTTTGAATTCCATCTTTTCTTTCCCACTTAGCCTATGTTCAAAGGACATTATCTGTATACACATAATATCATTCCACTTAATTCTAAATTCTTAGTTCAAATCATTATCGTATAGGAAAGTCTCATTATATATATCATATGTTACCCTATATCTACTTAGGAAATTGATCCTATTTAATACCTTCGACTTGTCACATTTATTTCGATACCTTTGCTAGGATATTACATTGATACACATATTAAAATTTCAGCCTTTAATAATTAATATATTAACCCATAGTTAAATGTACTTAATTTCTTCGATCGTTATTAGGATTCGATTATATCGTATTCATAACTTGAGCACAGATTCTTTATGACATTTCTTTGTCCAAGAAATTCACTTATTAATGGCAGCACTTCTTGAACCAACTCAATAACATGGCCTCTATGATATTTTTGATCTGTCGTGGGATGGATTGTTGACAGGTTTACGGTGAGGATTTATCTGTATACTTTCCCTCCACCTATATGTTTGGTTTTGCAAAGGGAGGTTAGGGTTCTAGTTTCATTTTGTTTAGCCTGCCGCTGAAGTTCTCAGATATAGCCTTCCATCTAGACCATTATGTTGTTTTACAGTTGTTCTTTCCTAGCTTACAAAACTGAATCCCTCTCGTAAGATTTTACTCAGTGTTTAGTTTTCCTCCTGCCACTATTCTACGTTTTTTATTTCTAGATTTTAATTATTTTCTGTTGACTAATCCCATTTTTTGTTTTTTGATTGCAGAGGTAACTTATTTCCTCACCCTTCTAAGGAAATTTCATTTCAAAAATTCCAGGTAATAAAATTTTTAAGCCCTCATTCTATGAAGAACATATTTTACCTCTGTGGATTTTGTCAATATGACATTCAAGTCATTTTTCATTTCATTCTTGAAGTTAATTTTCACTTAGAACAGAGACATCCTATCATTCTAATACCTATGTTATTTGAAATGCCTCTCTCTCTGTGTCTCAAAACAATTAATTCAGGCCACAAATTTTGTTTCATTTTGATTATTCAATCCCATCATTTTTGCAGTTATAGGGTTTTGATTTCAATAATTTATCATTGGGTTTATGAAATAAATTTTCCCCAAATTTATTTATGTTCTACCACAAAGATTAATTTTAAGGTATTTTATGATGAGTGAATTCTTTTTCTTTGTTGGGTTTTTTCTTAGATAGGCAATCCCCTTCACCTCGTATAAATGTGTGCTAATTTCGGTTTTCTGAAAAATTGACAAAGAACATATACTGATGATATTGGATTTGATTTATTCAATTATAATTTTTTATCCTCCACAATGAATAAATTTCTCCTAATTGAAACCCTTCATTGGATAGTAGAAAAATCATGCTCTATATTTGGGAAATTTTTTGGATTTACTTCCATCCTCATGGACTTGAAATCCTAGTCTCCAATATACACTAGTCTTTGCACAATAATTAAAATTCCACATTTATAAAATTTAAAAATATATTATGTCAACAAATATTGTTTTCCTTTAAGCCCACTCAACCTATAGGATTTTCAAATGTCTAATAAAATGAGTAAAAATAGGGATATTATAGTAAGGTCGATTTGGCTTTTCATTTCATGATGTGGATTTCAACAGTATTTCACCGCTCTGTCAGAAGGACTTAGGTTAGGGTTTTCAATGCTATTTCTTTGTTTGTCATTTATTTCAATGATAGTAGAGGAATTATCTCTTATTTTTAGTTCCTTGGCTTGAGTTCTGTGTGGTGAGACCTCTTAGAGTTGACATCCTTGTGGCATGCCTTCAACCCACCACCATTGGTAAGTTTTTGTGCCTCTTCTTGTATTTATCCTATGAGTATTAGTATTGCAACATAGAATTTATATATGGATTTCTATTACCCTTAGAAGGTTTTTTAAATTTTATCTTTCTCATTTTCAATCTACAACATCATTCGATTTTGTTGTTGCAGGGATATTATTCGTAATCCCTCCTACGATGTCTTCTTCCAACAACAGACATTTTCTACTATCTCCAAATGTTGGTAAGTTATTAAATATTATAGCGGAGACTTTGTTTTATTATTCAGTGAAGGGTTTTACACTGATTTTACTTCTACTTCTCTTTGTGAGACTGAATATTTTTATTCATAATTATATACATTTCAAGTTAGAATGTAGTCTGTATTTTTGCAAATCTAGTTTCAATTTTACTGATATATCAATTTGTTTTAACATTAATTTGTATAAATTTTGATATAGATTTCTTGGAGAGATTTCCCCTTGATATTCCACTTTCCTCCTAAAATCGATTTACTGTGAATTAGCTAGTTTGTATGTCTGTGTTTGATAATCGATTTAAGATATCCACTATTATATATGAATTGGTAAATACCATTTTTGTTCAATACAGTATGAATGAATTTGTTTGAGTTTTAATTGTAACATATTTTAATGGTTGTACTTCTATTTTACACCGTCATTTATTTTCATCTTCACGGCATCCATTTCGCCATTCCATTCCTCTTATCCCTATTTGGAATTTCACCAATGATTTCTCTACTGATCTAAATGGGTTAATTTAACAAATTTTTCCATGAGGCGAACTAGAGCTACGTTCTTACTTCTCGGCACACATGTTTGTAAACAGAGTAATTGTAATTCGTACAACTACCCTTCCTACATTTACTACCTTCGTACTAAACTAAATAGAAATTTTGATACTACGTGTAAAACTTTGACTTGTACTCATAATACTGAAGAAGAGGTAATTGACCTCATTATTAATGAATTTATCCTTTCCATTCACAACATTGTATTTCTCATTTTGGAAACTTTATTTTCTTTGGGTTTTGATTATATATTTTCAATTTTTCGATAATCCTTTCCACTCTCTATAATTTTAACATAGTTTAAGAACTTTCCCTTTTCACAATAAGATATTCAATTAAATGAGATGTTAAATATGAATGCATTCTATGTAATATTCCTGAGTAGGCACTCGAAGTCCCCTAAGGATGAAGGTGGGATTCCCACTAGATAACATGTTGTGCTAAATATCACTGCAATCCTAGCTAAACAACTGAAGAGAGAAAACAAGTATTAACATACCATACCTAAATAATAGTCTGCAACATATCCTCTGTGGCTTCCATCCCCTCCATTATATAAGTGGTGAGATTCCTCACCCTTGTCCCCACTGATTAATCCACTACTTCCATGCATGGAGTCTCCCTCCAAAACTGTGTTGTCCCATATGAATGCCACTCCTCCATGAAAACATTGTTGATTTGGTCAAGGTTGACCCATTCTACATGCTCCAGCCCCTTTTCACACATAAGGGTGCTTTATCAAGCCACTAAAGTGATCTCCTTTAACATTAGTGGTGATTTTATTCTTACTCAGGAGATTTATGGGTCCATACCCTCTTATTCAGAAATTAAGAAGAAAAAGAAAAAATTAATATTCTGACTAGCTCATGGCTAATTAAGAATATTGCTGTCCTCCCCTCTCAAATGTTTCTTTTCCTCAATCAAATATAAAGGTGAGTGTTGCAAATATTCTCCTCCTTCCTTGGTGACACCTCCATGTGATAATATCTCCTCATATACCAAGTGTATCCCAATCAATCCCTCCATGAAGTGCTCCTCCCAAGTTCTCATGAGATGAAATTGACTCATCCAACAAGGAAGAAAAAGACCCAATGATGCAATCATGGTTTTCCCAATGTCATCCCTGAAACATGAAGCTAAGAAACATGGATAATCTCTCGCACAAAGGGCATGTTCACTCCTCCATTTGTTCGTCCATTCATTCCCATAATAAGAATAAGAACATCATCAATGTATGGGATCAAAACCAAGGACACATAAGCTGCCATGTGCAGTAATGGAGGTGGATCATAGTCCCACATGTGGAACCAATGCAGTATATCTCCTTATTACCTCATATAATGATATGGTAAGTGGTATCCCCACCATTTAATTGTTGCCATAGTCTCTTCACATTCTATGAGAAGGTGAGTAATGTTGGGTGCCTTTGGAGCACACCCTGAATGAGAAATCATCTCCCTATATCCTCCTAGGGAGTGGCCATGCTCAACATCGTTTATGGCCCAAATTTTACCATGAATTTTATAAGGGCGAGTGATCCCTATTGGAACGATGGCCTATGTATGTATGGTTAAGGAATGAAAATACTCATTAAGTAAATAATTGTGCATAAAAACATGATCCTTACCATATGCTTTGCTCACACAATTTGAGTGGCTCATAGATAGATATCCTCTCATTCCCAAAGAGGGAAGAGGTTGTTGTGATAACTCCCACAAAGAGTTATGTATCTCCTCCATCTCCACATGATTCTTGCGTCTCCTCAAATGTTGATATATCTCCTCTTCAAATCATTCCCAAGTGTATCCCTCCATGATGGTATGGTATGCTCTCATGGAATAAGTGTGGCTGAAGAGAAAATCTTCATGTGATGCATGAAGTAACTTCTCATTGAGATTGTATGCTCTATATCCTAATATTCTACCATGATAGTAGATGACCCCATCTCTTACTAAATATCTCTCCTATAGTAGCTGGTCATCAAGTATCATGCAAGTGAAAATATCCTCGGAATAATCCACCAATAACTGGGATTCCAATAAGGATCTATCCTCCATAGTGACAGCGATGATGATCTGTCATGTAAAACATAGTTCATGTGGATTTACTCCTTTTTAACATATCCTATGCCAAAGTCACATACCAAGATGTTGTTATCCTTCCTCTGTTGCTTCTCCTGTAGCTTCTCATGCTCAAGTAAAGGTTGAAGCTTTTGGAGGTTAGGCTTCCATGGGAATATATCACCTATCCAAAACTTACTGAGTTTGGCCAAAACATGCATGAGTGGCCATCATCCTCTACCACATTTGGAATATTTATCCCGAAGTGAGAACATCTTCTGAGCCTCAAAAGTCAAGGAATACTCTCCTTGCACCATGATAGTTCCATCCTCCATCCCTGTAGCATCCTCTCTCAGCGCAAGATGTGGTGTACGAGTGGGAAAGGATGATTTTGGGAGAATGTATCCCTCCTCCTTGAGTCTACCCAAGACTCTTTGCGTTGTACCATGACCTCCAAATGTTCCCACTCCTCCTAGATCTATGAGTGGTGCAACATGTTGTTAGAGACTCCTCACCGTTTCTTGATCAGGTAGCCTCCCAAGTGGTTTTTCACAAAACATTAATGAATCATGGCCAATCTTATATGCATAATAGATGGGATTGTTAGGTCCTTTCTTAAACTACTCAAATCCAACTCTGATTTCTGTGTGGGATTTTTCTGATATTTGGATACTACTCTGAATGATGCAAGAGTCCCTCCAAAGGTCATTATGACTTTTTGGTGATATCATTTAGCCTTACTAATCCAATTTCTACATTTCAACTCTTAATGAATTATATTCTAAATCCTTTCCTCAATTTATATTAATATTGTTTTATGATATACTATTTTCCAGTAAATATTACGAATACAATGTTTAACATTTTGAAAAAAATTTAAAAATTTTGGATGGAAAAAAATATATCTAAATTATGCCAATTATGCATTTATCATTTAGCATTTGAAGTGAAACTAACCAAATTTGAAGTGAACCTAACCAAATTAATGGGATGATGTAAAGAACAAGATCCAAAACTTTTAAATATTCTTAATCTTGATAAGAGATTACCATAGTCCACAAGCTCCATAAATAATATACACAAAACATTGTCCCATACTTCATAAAAATGTCCTTATTTATGTTGCGTTATGGCTATGTTCATCATCGCTGTTGTCGTCATTATTTTCTTCTCCTTCAATATTATTTTCTTCTTCCACATCATAATTCTCTTCTCTTTCAATATTATTTTCTTCTCCCACATCACAATGACATCTATCGTCCCATGGACATACGCATTTATAACAAAATTCATAACCAAACCTAAAAATACAAGTTTAGTATTAGAAAATAAAATCTAAAAACAAAAAAAAAACAAAAAACATAAACAGGGTTCAGAAATTAGGTACCTTCAAAGTATGTGCACACAACCTTCGATGCGTTCAATAATATGTTTGCAGTTGGGACACCGCTTCCAGTTGTTGTTCTTTGCCAAAAACTTCAAATTTGCATTTACATCACCCAACCAAAGAGCATAGTCTTGACAAGACATGTTTTTGTGCCAAGGAACTCTACACTTAATACAAAAGAAGTGGTGGCATTTCTGGAATTTTGTTGATGTTGTTCTTAAACAATAAGGAAGAGCTTCTGAGCACCTATCTAATCTGGATAATGCCATCAAAAATGATGAATCAGGATAAGGGAAATATAATTTGTCTATATCTACAATGTCTGAGAGGTATTTCTTCTGGGCTCTTATCACTTTTCAAAAACTTCCTTTGTTATTTTTTTATTCATTTCTCAGTCATCCTCTCGATGCGATTTCTTGAGAAAATTATTATCCTGCCAAAATTTAAAATATTTAGTATTAAAATTTGATACTTATCGTGTTTGGGCCATCCTCGCATTTCACATATCGAAATTTCAATGTGGTACATAAGCACTATCCCTTTTTAGCTTTGTTACTTGCAATATGCGATAAAGTGTTTGGGTCCCACCGAGACCGCCATGTCACTGCCACATCAGCTTGCCACCACATCAAAATTTTGTTGTGATCTATGGGTTCGGGGCCACATAATCTACCATGTTAGCTTTCCACATCACTTCCTATGTCACAACCACGTCATCTAGCCACATCACCATATCACACTTCGCAGTTTCCATGACTTTTATTTCTGTGTTTTTACCATCATCCTTCCACTTGTGATTGTGATATGTGATTAGGACACCCAATAGTGTTTTTCACACATTACCTTACTCGACCTACGGAACTTCACACGCACTCTTTTGAAAATGAAAATACACAACTCGACCCAACTTGCACTGTTCTAAACACATTTTAGCCCGACTTGATCCTTTTTCTTCTCTGATCATTATGATGTTGCTCCTTGCCTCTTTGTTTCTCCTTTATTCTCCTTTGCCTTGGATAATGATTCTAATACTACTCATTTGCATTTCTCCTTTACATTTGTTTTGCAAATTGCTGATCCTTTCTACATAATGTTGCTCCTTTGCTCTTTTCTGCATAATGTTGCTTTGTTGCCTCTTTTCTACTCCTCCACTATACTTTTTCCTTATTTTCCTTATTTCTCCTTTATGCTCCACCTGATCATTATCTGCGCCTCTATCCTTAATGATAATTCTGGTGCTTCTCCTTTCCGCTTATTTGCCATCAATGAAAATATTTCCCAGACAAGGCTGCTCACGGTGGAAATGAATATGGTTTTCAAAACAAGGTTGTGGGTAGAAAAATCGAGGGGAAAATGTAGGAAGCTTGAAGCCACAGATGAAAACAATGAAAGGGGTACTTATCTAAAGGTAAATCCTTCCTACATCTAATACATACAGTCATGCATTTACCATTAACAAATTATCATCTGAAAGAGTGGAAAATATTAGTTGAACCAAATTCTATTTAAATTAAGATAACAATCATGTAAGACATAAATAAAACCTCTAATATACAACAAGTTCATGAAAAAAAAAATGGAAACTACTTTATCATTTACAAGAAATCATAAAATAGATATTTTTGGATTGTGGTTGGATATCTTTCTCCTTATGCTCCAGTGGAAGAGGTGAGAGAGAAGGAGACTGCCAACACATTTTTATGGTCTTCTGATGCTACTAGAATGAACGAAATCAACTAAAATAATGAAGAATAAAGGAAGCATAAAGATACAATAGATATAATGTATCCCATGGATTGGGCCCTATCTCATAAGCTTCAATCCTCTAAAATCAAATGAGTGAGAGGCAAACCAATTTCTCATTCTCAATTCATAACAATTCTCTTACATGAAAATGATAGTAAAACATATCTTTAATCTAGAGTCAAGAGATATCTAGTTGCCTATAAAAATCCAATCATAATGAGTTATCTCTCATGATTATTTATACTAATGGTAGACTACCAAAAACTCCCTAAAAATAAGGAAATTGTCTCCTTGATCTTCAAGAGGTGTGGATCTTAGCTCCCTCTTAACATTCACTTGCAGGGATGCCCGTAACTTCAAACTGTTTGATTAGGATATTAGGTGAGTTTGGGTTTATTGTGGAATGTAAAAAGGTGGAAAACTTTCCTATATTTTCTTCTTCATGTCTACGCTATGACAATACATGGAAATAGACTCAAAAATATATTTATTTCGTGAAATTAATCCATGTTAGGCTCCAAGTCATGACAAACTTCTTATACCTTTCTCACTAAGAAAAATATTACAAAATGTAATCAAATGTGTGTGAGAGAGATAGAGAGAGACTTAATAATATAAGACAAAGTGCATAAGTCACAGTCATCCTATATTGGGAGAGTCGAGCTTGTCCACATCCTAATACAAAAGAGGTGGGATAATCCATGAGCGCACTCGAAACATTAAAAAACACTAAAAAAACAAAAAAAAACATCCAAATTAAAAATAAAAAACCATTAATGACAATAACAGGGAAATATATCTTACCTAGAGCAGATAATACTCATAATACTCCATTAGATTGATCACAATATTCTCCTAAATATTTGGGAGAAAATGCACACTCATGTGCTCTGAAATGGTGAAAAACGAAATGGTGAAAAATTATCTACTTTTTGACTTTTTATGAGAAATTTAGGCATATTAAAATTTAAAAAATCCCTATAACCATAAAATTTAAAATATTTTAAGTGTTATTCACTATTTTTGATCGGTTATTATGATTTTGAGACTAGGAGTACAAATTACAGGATTATTTTTTGAAAAGAGATCATTTTGGTGACGAGTATACTTTTATATTTTTTTCGGTCTCTTTAAACTTACAAAAAAGTGAAATTTTGGAGTTATCTTTAAACTTTTTTCCTAACTTTCAAAACATGAAAATATTTTTGAGTACACTTGTTTCTTTCCAACTCATAAAAGTAAATGGAAGAACATCAACTTTGTATAATTTTACCCCTTTTATGGACCAATTACACTAGTTACAAAGAAGGTATACTTTAGTCGATCATGGCTAAAAGAGTTATCTCCTACATTATTTTATCCTTTTCCAAGCTTGAGATACTAAATTTACAAAAAAATACCTTTTGGAGTATACTAAAGTTTTTCTACTGACTCCCTAAATGTGAAAATAACTGAGCTTGACTTTAATTAGGCTCGTTAAAACTTTACATTTAAATAATTACATGAGTTTTATTTTTTCCTCTTCTCAAACTTCTAAAATATGATCAAGATTCAAGTTATCACTATATTGGACTTATAAATTAAACAATATAGAAATCATCAATCATGATGAGATGGAACCACTCCTTCCTAGGGTTCATTAAAAATACTCATCCAAAGGATGAGCTTATAGGACTAGCATATGTTATCCTCCTTAAGGTTGCATAAAAATAAATAGGTAATTACGAGTAATGGTGGGGGGAAATGGGAAAGAAATGTTTATTTGTGTATTTTTAAAAGGAAATATGTCGCTCTTGAACATGGAATTTTGTCACTTTTGTGTCTGGGTTGGGAAATCCATTTCCTTGTGAGTTGAGCATGCCTCAATGAAAGTCTTGAGAATGGTTCTTTGATTCAAATGTTTCCAATTCTAAATTTCATGTTTCCAATATGTTCAAGAAATGTAAAACCTTAGTCATATTTATCTTGCAAATCATAGCCTTCAATCCTGCCAACTATCCTTGAGTCAGCCTTGCATCACTCCAAATTTTTTCTTCAAAACTTGACATAAGTTTCATGTCGTGGGCCCTCCTGTGACATATTTCTCCTATCAACTTCATCTTATTATCTGGGATGTTGATATAGAAACATGCCTTAATACTTGGGAGCCTACATGCCTCAATGGAAGGTTTCTTTCTTTCGACAATAGGTTTTCATTATTTGACTTTGATCAAACCATTTTATGGTTGTGCGAATTCAAGACATCTATTCACACTTCATAGATTTTACTGAAGTACGTTGATAACCTTTGTTATTATTGGTGGTTTCTCTCTCACGTATTAATGTTTCACATCATTGACTGATAATCAGGTGATTTCTACCATATTCAACTTCGAGACATTCATTCACATGGTTAGATTCATAGTATGGATCCATAGAAATGAATAACAAGACCCTCGATCTAGTTTCATCCATCTAGGTTGTGTGGAGTTTCAAATATTCATGATTGTAAATTTAGATCCATATTTGATGGTTGGATATACTGAGTCTATTATTTACATGGATCTTTGTACGTTTCCATACGTTTTTCTTTAGGACACTCTTACTTTGAGTATGGGAATGTCTGCCTCAGTGATGATTATATCAAGATATTGTATGATAATCCTTGATTTTTTGCTTCAGGTCTCCAACAAGTTGTTCTCTAATCCAAAATTTTGCATGGTAAAATGCCTCAGTCCTCAAATAGCTTTTCTACTTTTCACTTTAGGCGAAAATCAATTACACTTCATTTTCTGACCATTAGCAAAATGACAATGAATATGGATTTCTCATTATCCAATGAACTCTTGCAAGAAATACCCTACAATAATGGAAGCAAAAAAAATTATGGGAATACTAATAATCCTGGAATAATTTGCTTAAAAAGATATTTTCAAGCACGATCTCACTTTTTCTAGCCATTACCTACACAAACGCAATATTTACCATTATAGCAAGTGCAATCATATGCCATGTTTTCCATTAGAAAATTCAACAACATTTTAACTTAGGTAAAAATAAAAATATAATTTTATAAACCTTGTTGGGGAATATTATAACAATAAGAAGGACTTGAGCCTCTACCTATATGAGCCTCATCCCATGGTTCATGAATATATTCCCTCTAATTTTGGAACCTTAATCCCCTTCTTTGTCGATCTTATTCTTAGAAATATGATCTCTAACCCTCTCCTATTGGCGTATAAACTCAGCAGAGACCAAAGTGGAAGAGGTTTAATTTCGATCTAAACTTATGTTGTCAATTTGTGGCTAGAATCTTGTCACTTTAGGGAGGATTAGAGACTACCGGAAGGATATTTTTCAACATCGAGGCTAGGTTCTATCCCTCCTTTTCATTGAATAATAACAAAAAAGAGTATTTATTTCTCACTATATTGTCCATTGGATCTGATATATTGGATGTTTACTTTCATTGTCCATTGTTTATTACATTAAGTATTGGTCTCCTTGATCAATAGTATAGGTTGTATTGAATCATTTATATATCATGTGCCTTATATATTTTTTCTTTACAGTATTTGTAGGTATATATTTTCAACATTGGCAAACTGCATCAAACCATGGAAGGGATCTTCATCAATAATTTTGGTTGAAAGATATGGATTTCATACTCCATTACTCCTACTTATGATTTAATAGAAATGACACGGGGAAACATTTACAAGTCTTTTTGTTTGTTACTAGATTGAGTCATTGAATCTAGAGAGATCTTGAATTGTACACAAGAAAAAAATTTCTATCCTAATAAGTGTTTTCCTCAAAAGGAATTTTTAGTATGGTAAATTGATAGCCCTTCAAGATAACAAAAATAATAATTATATCTCACAGGCTCAATTACAAATCAGATCAACTCACTGTAATTCACCTAAGTGGAGTTAGTCATATATGAAAATTCACTATAATGTTATAGAATAATTAGAGAATAGAAAAAATATAAATGTTATGATGAAGAAGGGGTGTTAATACTTCAGTAAAAACAAGGAACAATGGTTCATATCCTCTATAGCAATTCAATGTTGAATGGAAAAGAAATCATGAAGAAGAGTAGGGAGACAACAAAGAAAATGAGAAAAAACATTTGTGGGATATTATAAAAAAATAGAGTGTCTCGTAACTCTATAATAAATAATGATCTCTGTAATTTTTCCTTTTGCTCTCAGTTTTTTAAGAAGAAAGGTATACAACTTCATATTCTTGTTGGGGTTTCACATACTTGGTTTATTAGGGTAAATATAACTTTTATGGTGTTTCATTACAATTGTAGATCCACCCATACTTGTCAATAGTTAAAATAAATTTTATGATGCATTTATTTTCCCATTAAATTACTATAAATACAAATACAATAGAGACACAATAAAACATAGGTTCAATATAGTAGATCTAAATTTACTATATGTTTTAGCAAAATGAAGCATGAAATATAACAAGATATTTATATAATATATTGATATCATATATATTTCCTATAGGCACTTGTATAGCTGAATGAGATATATGGAAATGTGGCTCAAAATTTTTAAATCTAACAAAATGTGTTGTATAATTATATTATTTTCACTTTTATCCTATCTACTGTCTGTGAGTATCTAAATAGAGGGGGATCACATAAGTTTTTGGGGAGAGGGAGAATAAGAAGAGGGAATATGACTTTCCTAACTAAAGGTTTCTAAAATAAATAATAAATAATACAAACAAAATTTAATAAAGCAGCCTACATCCATCTTAACTCTGGGTCTATTAAGTGCCGAGAGGGATCAAATATATCAAGGTACAAGCGTTTGTTTTTAGTTCAAAACCTAAGTAAAGGTTTTCACCTCGAGAGATTTGACCCCTCTAGGTACTTGATAGATCGAGAATGAATAAGGATATAGGTTGGTTTCAGTCATGGGCAACCAACAAAAAACTATCGAACAAACTATTAATTTGATCATTGAAATGTAACTACATATATTACTAATATAACTATTTTAGATATGCTAAATATATCTTAGATTTATCTAATCATTTTAATTTTAAATTTTCTTAGTTACATCAGTTTCTTGAGATGTTAAATATTGTAAAATAATTTTAATCATGAAAAGTGATGAAATAAGAATTTTGAATGCAAAATGACAAGGTAATAATGTTGAATGATAGATATTGTGAATAATAAGAATGTAGTCGATTACAAATAGTCTTCATTGTGATCAATATAAAACTATTATCTTCTACTATTATTATTGTCATGCTTGTTAGTTTTTTCATTTTTTCATATCGATTATATGAAAAATATAGATAAAATATTTAACTATTTAAATATTTAGCAAGAGTTGTTGTAGTAAATAGCATAAATTTTCTCTCTTGATATCTAATATTAATAGGCTTAATTACTATAGGACAAAAATAAATGTACATTGTCAATAATTTTTTGTGCTCACACTGAAATCAATGCACACTATTAATCCAATGACTTTGAAATTAATGTACCATCATACATCCAGTTACATAAAATCATAAATCAACATATACACTAAAATCAATGTATCTAATGCAATAAATCGAATAATATTAGAAAACAACATCTAAACTCAATGAATGCATCTAATGCAGATAATCAATTAGGATTAGAAATCAATTTATATTCTCAAATCAATGCATCTAATTGAAGTAAGAAAATAGGATTAGAAACCAACATCTACACTAAAATCAATCCATCTAATGCAAGCAATCAAATAGGGTTATAAATAACCATCTACACTGAAAGCAATGCATTTGGTGCAAGCAATCAAATATGATTAGAAATCATATACATTGAAATGAATTCATCTAGTGCAAGCAGTCAAACATAATTTGAAATCAACATCTACATTGAAATTAATGCATCTAGTGAAAGCAATAAAGAAGGATTAGAAATCACCATCCACAATGAAATCAATGCATTTAGTGAAAGAAATAAACTAGGATTACAAATCATCTACATTTAAATCAGCGCATCTAGTGAAATTAATCAAATATCATTAGATATATACATATACACTAAAATCAATGCCTCTAATGCGAGAAATCAAATAGGATTAGAAATCACCATCTACACTGAAATCAATGCATCTAATGAAAGGAATATTATTCCCTTTCTATCCCATCTATATATATCTCTATATCCACGAATCTCTCCTTATTTGTCTCTTTATCTCACCGCCCAAACAGAGACACTCTCTCCCTCCATATCTATAAATATTTGTGTCCCTCCCTCCCTATCTCTATCTCTATCTTCTTTATCTTCACCTTCCATGTATATATCTATCTCCCTTTGTCTCTCTATATCAACCCCAAAACATACACTCTCTTTCTCCAATAAATCTATCTATCATTCACTTCTCCGCTCCCCCCTCTCTCTCTCTCCCACTTCCCTCCCTCTCATAAGTTTCTATCACTCTTACTTTTTTTTTTCCTCTCTTCATCTCTCTATTTCATCTATTTGAGGAATTAACAATTTTTTCTTAAATTTAGAATTTTTTTAGTGAAATAAATATATATCCTTAAAGCACACTAGTGTTTATTGAAAATATCTATGATATCAATATTATTTATAAACAACTCTTTATTCAGCACAGACTCATTCTATAGTTGAGTATGAAATGGATGTGTAAGGTTTTCAACGTAAGTTTTTCGGCTTGTCCGCCTGGATGTGTAAGTTTTTCAACTTTTTTGACTTGTCCATCATTCAGGTTGACATGCGCACTTTAAAATAAAAATAAAAAACCATGCTCTAAATAGAAAAATTATTTCAAGTAAAAAAAATTGAATATGTTGTTAACTATTAAATAAACTATTTGGAAATCTATGTTAACTAATTTATGTTCATTTCAACTTTATATATATTTATATATCAAGTAAAAATGTTAAAATATTTTTTTTTATGTCAATTAGGTATATACTATATATAGTTTGAGTGGGCCTAATGGTTAAGAGCTTGTGTTTCCTCCTAAGAGATCACAGGTTCAAAAGCACAGGGGGGTAGAGTATGTATGCCTTTGTAGGGGGGTAGAGTATGCATTCCTTCATAGACGTAGAGTATGTATGCCTTTGTAGGGGGGTAGAGTATGTATTCCTTCATAGAATTAGCAGTCAAATTGTTGCTTGGATGTGGGTCCCTTGTCCCATGAACAAGGGGGTCTCATACACCAATTTGGTGTTTGTCTTGGCCGTGACCTTAAAATTGGATAATATTAATAATATCATTTTTTTTTAAATTACTTATATATCATCAAAAAATTAAGTTTTTGTAGTCAAAACATTTATTTGGTCCTATATATACTATATATAGTATTCAAAAATACAATTTAAACAAGGAAAAATAACACATTGTATTTTTCACTCTAAAGGAGTTTACACTTGAATAAATTTACTTAATATGAATCTATGCTCTTATTTTATGGTTCATCTTACGAGTAAGAATTTTATTGCTTGAGGGAAAAAACATCATTCTCTTATCATCCATAGAAAACATTCATGAGAGATAGGGGAAAGACTTTTAAATTTGGAGGTTTATACCTTCTATAACACTATCAAATAATTGTATATGTTTCATACCAACCTATAGCATGTTTTTACATGTATTTTCTTGACCTGTATTAGAAAACATGGAGGTCTCATGGAAATTTACAAGTAAAATTTTATGTCTTTTTATGCAGTTAAACAAGTTGGAATAGCTCATAAATTAATCATTTCACTCATTTTTTTAGCAAAAAACAGAAAGCATAATACCATAACATATACACAAGATAGAAAAATGATAAAGGATTTCACCTATCTTGGGCTACATCTCCCGGTCCAAATTCCAATGTTGGGCCTCTTTCATTATGTGTTCAAAATATGTGTTTATATAGATTTGTAATACTAATAATGCAACAATAATGTCTCCAATGGCTCCAGAATAGTCAAAAAACCCTAGATGGGCTCATTCTGCACTCAAATTGATTAAAATATCACTAAGTTATGCTCTTGTATAATATTTCCTCTCTACACCCACATGCAATGCATCCTACATTTTTCTCCAATTTCGACAACGTAGAATGGAGAGAATTATGTTGGAGAAGTACATATGAGAGAATTTATGTCTTGGCTATATAATGAGGAGAAAATGTGTTGGTTTTGGTACTAGCTTTCCATGCAGAAAGGGATTACAAAATAGACTAGCTTCGGTCAGCCCCATGGCCACCTACGAGCCTCCTAGGATTGATTTAGTATGATATTCACATCTAATGTTGGATCTAGCATTACATCGAAGCGAGAGAGCCTAAAATAAATTCAAATTTTGTGTTGTTTGGAGAGATAAATTTAGAATTACTTACGACATCTCATGATAGCCACAACCATGTGGAGTGCATCCAATAAATTTTTAGAATTTTCCTTTATTCCTATGTAGTGTCCTCTAATTCTATTGTTTTATATTATTTTTAAAAAGTAATTTAGAATTAATTCTTCTTTGATGATTTGATCAACTTAAACCGTAATACATACACGTATTAAATGTTGAATATATATATATATATATATATAGTTTTGAAATTTAAAAATTTAAAATTTTATTCTTAAATTTTTTAATATTGATATATGGTTTAAATTTTTCCAATTTTATCTCATTCAAAAAATATTAAAAAAAAAAAGTAAATAAACTTAAAAACAATAATACATCACTATATACATAAATTTATTGATGTCGGTTTTTAATTTCTTTCATTGATTACAATTGACTTAGGTTCACTTGCAGCTATATAATTTTTAACATGTTGTCTATTAAATGTTATGCCATGATTTGTTGGTGATATCTCTATATCACATACACATTGATTTATTCTAGGCATTAAAAAAAAAAAAAGTTCTATTGTTGAGCTCAACAATAAGTCCCTGTTGATGTTTTTTGTAGCTCGATAAGAAAGGAAAAAAGAAGGTTGTATTTCTTCTTATTGGGATTAGATAAAAAATTTCAGAAAGGTAAAGGAAGACAACCTCGAAGTAGCATCTAGTAGTTCTTCTTACTCGATTAGATTAAAAAAATTGAAAGGTAATTGAAGACAATCATGAACGAGCATCTTCTAATTGTTAGATAGGAAGGTAAGAAATAATAGTGTTTCTAACAACTCTAATTACCCAAAATAACTTTATATTTATATCACTAAACTTCTTTTCTATCCTTTACTTAGTTTATTTTTTGTCACAATACATCCTTTTAGAGATTATCATTGAAGGATTTTACTTCTGTACTTTGTATTTTTATTATACAATATTTGTATCCATACCTATGAATACCTTTGAAGATATGTGTTCCCTTAGTTTATGAAGGATTTCTTCTTACCTATATGGCATGGTTACATTTAGTTCAACCTATATTAATGTATGCATTTTTAATATTTTCACATCCTAATAAAATAATTCAACTATGTATTTTATATCTAGAGTTCCCCACAGCTCGATATGTAAAATATAATTTTTTTAACTTTAAATAATATTAAATTTTCTCTTTAATGATAAATATATCCATACACCATGATTATGTTAATGATAATTAAGGTAATGTATATTAGATAACATATAAACAAATCGTTTTCTATATACGTTTGTAAGTGTTCGAATTATATGTAAAAAATACATTAATGGATGTTGAGTTCCTCGGTACATTTTCCATCAACCTGTTACATATATTTTTACGTAGTAAGATGCATTACTATGGTCTGAATTACTTCGTCTATATATTATGATAACTCATATTCCAACGTTTCCATTGGACTTATATTGAACTATATAATTGCATTTACCCAATCTACAACCTTCACGTGAACCCAATGGTGACAGGAAGTTGTATGGAAAATATTATTATATGGGAATTCGAGTAAAACATGATTTTAGTTTTATTATTTTATATTTACCTAATATATATTTGGATAAGATCTCCATGCATTTAAATGGCAACAGATCTTCACTGTAACACAATTTATTGTTCCTTCTTTCGATTTGATAATTCATTTAATTTGAGTACTTATGGCCACAGTTATCCACATGGGCATATTCAATTCTTGGGTACAGTTATACGTGTAACAAATCCACTTACCCCACATAAAAATCCCATTTATATCATTAATGCTACTTTGTCGTTAATAACTTTACTACCTTTTTTCATATTTTGATGTTTCCATTTAATTGTACTTTGTGTTGTTCAATTTTCTTTAACAACTTCTTGTTTGATGAAGAGAATAAAATTTTATGATTGATGATCCTATGACCATGTTAAATGATTTCCCATTTTACTTTTGGCATTGACTGTCCTTGATGACAGTTCTTCTAAGTGCTTAATTTTTTTATAATAGTAATTTTATTTTATCATTAATTTATTTCCTCATAATCTTATGCATATTCTAGAAATAACAACTTTGGTTTTTATCTTACAATATTTACCTATATTCTGAAATTATACTTGTCCTCAACCCCTCTAGCAAATTTATATATACTCTTATATAATTATTCCACTTATAACACATTGTTTAACCCTTTTGAAAATATTGAGAGTTAATACTAAATCTACTTATCCATACATGGACTTATATTATTGGATTCAACCTTTAATTATATCACATAATTAATATAATGGAATATACATAAGGTTGATTATAGATATCATATGACCTTCCCATATCCCACTAACTCCACTTTAGAGTATTTTTTGAATTCCATCTTTGCTTTCCCACTTAGCCTAAGTTTGAAGGACGTTATCTATATACATGTAATAATGTTCCACTTAATTGGAAATTCTTAGTTGTACTCATAATCGTATATGAGGTTCTCATCGTATTTATCATCAGTTACCCTATAATTACTTAGGACATTGATCCTAATTAATACCTTCAACTTGTCACATTTATTTTGATACCTTTGTTGTAATATTATGTTCATACACATATTAAAATGTTAGCCTTTAATAGTTAATATATTAACCCATGGTTAAACTTATTTAATTTCTTCAATCTTTATTTGGATTCGATTATATCGTATTTAAAACTTGAGTACGGATTATTAATGACATTTCTTTGTTCGATAAATTCACTTATTAATTTCGGTACTTCGTGAATTAACTCAAGCACATGACCTCTGTGATATTTTTGATCTGTGGTGGGATGGATTATTGATTCGTTTACAGTGAGGATTGATCCGTATAATTTTCCTCCACCTATGCATTTGGTTTTGAGAAGGTAGGTTAGGGTTCCAGTTTCATTTTTGTTCAGTCTTCTGCCAGAGGTCTCGGCTCTAGATCTCCATCCAAACCTTTATACCTTTTTGCAGCTCCACTTTCCTGGCTTACGAAAACTAACTCCCTCTAGTAAGATTTTACTCGGTGTTTAATTTTCCTCCTGCCACTGTTCTACGTTTTTTGATTTCCATATTTTAATTATCTTATGTTGACTGAATTTTTTTATTTTTTTTTGTGATTGCAGAGGTAACTTCTTTCCTCACCCTTCTAATGAAATGTCATTTCAAAAATTCTAGGTAATAAAATTTTGAAGCCGTCGTTTTATGAAGAATAAATTTTACCTCTATGGATTTTGTCAATACAGAATTCAAGTCATTTTTCATTTTGTTCTAATAATTTTGTGACGAATTTTTGAAGTTAATTTTCATTTAGAACAGAGAAATTCTATCATTCTAATACCTCCTTTCTTTGAAACGTGTCACTCTCTCTATGTCTCCACACAGTTAATTCAGTGCACAAGATTTGTTTCAATTCTATTATTCAATCCCATCATTTTTGTAGTGATAGG
Organism: Pinus albicaulis; assembly: GCA_034641835.2. NCBI lineage: Eukaryota > Viridiplantae > Streptophyta > Pinopsida > Pinales > Pinaceae > Pinus > Pinus albicaulis. Next base: position 634,299,441 of record CM076583.1, on the reverse strand, counting down.
GTTTTGATTTCAATCGTTTATCATTGGTTTTATGAAATCGATTTGCCCCAAATAGATTTATGTTCTACCACAAAGATTCATTTTAAGGTATTTTATGATGAATGGATTTTATTTCTCTATTGGGTTTTTTCTTAGATAGGAGATCCCCTTCACCTCGTATATATGTGTGTTAATTTCAGTTTTCTGAGAAATTGACAAAGAACCTATATTTGTAATATCAGAGTTGATTTATTCAATTATAATTCTTTTTCCTAAACTATGAATAATTTTTTCCTAGTTTCAATCCTTCGTTGACTAGTAGAACAATTATTTTCTATATTATTTTTGCATTCTAATGAAGCCTTGCATCATTTCTCCTCAATAATATTTGAATGGATACTGATAACTGTAACCCTACTATATGAAATGAATTACAATTTAGAATAAAATTTATCATATTTATTTTCAATAAAGACTCACACTTCCGTTAGGACAATCTCTTTCGTTTTCATCATAATATAATTCAGTCACGTATGAATTCAATTTTTTAACTCAGATTTTAGAATTTGGTTTTAATTCTATTTAGATTTTGAATCAATTATTTTCATTTATATATCCACAGATATATAATTAGAATAAAGCTATATTATTCTAGAGAATTATATTTTTATTTTTAATTAGTTATATTTCTATTTACTTGTTCAGTAAGTTGATTTATAAGAGACTTGTCATTCTTCTCTTAATTAGAAATGATTATTTCATTAATTTCCTAAACTTAATAAAATAATTACATTGTACAGAAACTATGCTCTTCCAAAAATATTCTTACAGAATCCTAGTAAATACACTGTCTATCCGATTCTAGGTAATTTCTTTTTTATGTTCTCATACAACTTCCACATTATTTTCTTGTTCATTTACATGCATAAAATCATTCAATTCTATCTATGTGTATATGGATGATTGTATTTATAATGGGATAATAAGGTAATAATTCCATTCCAATTACATTAGTAAATTGATGTAAATTATTTTGTTTATTTTATCCACATATACTAAAATTTGTGTATGTTATTTTTATGTACATATTTCTCTTCACTGCTTTTATCATTCCTATATTTTGAACAAACAATTCTATTTTTCCTTGACAATGTAATTGTTTTTCTTCTATGAACAGGTTGGTCCATATTGTTACATAGTCTTTTGTCACTATCCCTGCAATCCCCATCTCGCCTATTGGAGAGTCATTCCCATGATCAATAAGCAGTGTCATGCCTTGCAAAGATCATCATTGTCTCACTTTACATTAGAGTAATATTCCTTATGTTGAAAATTCCCTGAGCAGAGACTCAGAAACCCTTATTTTTTCCCTGGCACGGGTAATCAGTTATGCCCTCGTGCCGAAGGGGAAGATTAACACTGGGCTCCGCACTAGTTGGTGCTCTATCCCAATTTTCCACCCATGCCAAGCTATTTATGGAATGTTTTTTAAAAACAGAGGCGGAGATTCCACTCCAACCACCTCGAGGATGAGTCAATCGGATTGGTTGAACTGATAAACCACATACTACCTCCTTTAGGCTTATGGTTTCCACCTCTTATGGGAAATCTCTAAAGGATAGGCGTCCCTCCCACCTTTGTAGGGATCTTAACATCCTCCTTTTCCTCTATAAAAGAATCTATCTCTCTTAGAACAAGCTAGCTAAACTAAAATAATTAGAAATATTATAGTTTAATTACTAGAGAAGATAGAATAAGACAAAATTACGTTGAGGAAGCTTGAGTCCATGAATTCTGAGAGAGCTTGATTCCATGCCTTCATCCCATTCGAATTCCATGATGAGCATTTGAGACGTGCTTCGACTGAACCCCCCTGGAGGAGACTGCAACATCAAAGCATTTGTTGTAACTCTTCCTTCTATTCATTTATATACATGACTATTGTTTAGCTCCACTTTTCTGTTATGATGTTTGTTTGATGCAATATTTTTAGCCCTCTTTGACTGGCTAATAGTTATGAATAAAATGTTGTTATCTTGTATGTTGTTCTAGTTTCTTGTTCTATGTGCAGGTATCCAAGAGTAATGGCGAAAGGATTGTGACTTGCCGAGGCTGGAGGGAGAGGCCACCACTTCTACAGCAACAATGACAATGTTGGATTCCAGATAGGTAGATCTACACTATCCCTTGCTCATTCAATAATTACGAAGTAAAACTTTATCATGTCCTTTTTTTCCTAGACCCACTCTAGGGATAGAGGGATCGTCTCTATCCGCAAAGAGGATTTACCTGCTTAACAAATTGGCGACTCCGCCGGCGAGATTGCGAGTTTGTCATTCCATCGTGTTGGGTCAGTTTCAATTATTGATTTAGTTATCTATATTTTCTGGTTTTCTTGCTTGGTTTCCATCCTCTGTTCAGCTCCAGAGTGTCAATATTGACCTCTACTCATTAAGTTTCATTTTTTTCTCTTTTTCCAATAGTTATCTGGCTTGGCGTGGTTTTTCTTTAAACAGTCGCGCCAATTGACGCAAGTTTCTCTTTTTGCAGTCACGCCAACCCTTGTAGGGTGCATATTACAGCCTTACAGTCACACCAACCTCTGTAGGAATTGGTTTGACCTCCTTGATGAGTCTTTTGGTCAATTGTGCTTTCTTCTGGGTTCTTTTTTATGTGTAATTATGCCTTTGGGATTGTTTTGATTACTGTCGACTTGCTTTTCTCACTTGTTTGTCCATCTTCTTATCAATGTCAGTTGAGGCCTTATGGTTTCTAGGTGTCCTAGTGCACTCGGCCTTCTGTTCAAAAATCAAGTCGATTTGATTGTTGTCAGTCTCATTCGTGGATTTATTACACTTATTTTCTTGATTCCTTTGAGTTATTGCTTTGGTTGAATGATCAATTTGCTTTTCGATTGATTTTTTCTCTTTATTGCACCAATCATAGATTACGTTTCTTGTTTTGGATCATTTTGAAAACTTTATCTTGGTTTGAAAGATTGTGACATTAGTTTGAGTGCTTTCTTGTGTTTGTTTTGCGTTTCATTGGGTCATTCAATTTAAATTCCTATGCAACACTTAAGCTAGTGTTTGTTGTCATTTTTAATGTATTTATTGCATCATGCACTTATTTTCATTGAAAAAATAAAAATAAAAACATATTTTACATTCTTTCTTTGCATTGAAAGTGAAATACCCTTTTGCAAGACTAGCATCTGATTAAGTAGGAAAGAGTTTCATTTTTGTTATATTTTTTTAGATGCATTAGAGGATTTCTTCGCATAGTATCATTGTTTTATTTTGTTTGAAAGATCTATATCCTTATCATAATTAGCATTCATTGAATCAGAAATGATGTTCATTTGCATATAGCTTGCATTTAGGAATTTTGAGATCCAAAATCGATAGGACCTTAAAATTGAAACTTAATCCAAGATCAACTGTAAAATTTATTTAATTAACCTAAGAAAGCATTGAAACCTAAAGAAACATTTTTAGTGGTCTAGGCTAGAGACGTTTTCCCGCGTCTTAAAACCTAGTAGCTGTCATTCACCATCTAGCTTTAGATAGCGCTAGTATGGACTTGTGCTCCCCGTACCTTCGAGTATATAAAGGGAGACCCCTCTAGGTTGCAATCCTTTTATCCATAGGAAGGTGACTCTACCACCTTGTAACCATGATACACCAAACACTAAATTCGAGGAGAATACCTGCACGTACGTCAAGTCCTTGGTCATTTTTGTTTCATTTGATCACCAAGGTCTATATGGCAGTTCACGAAAACCTGGTATACCCTCATTCTTAGTATTCCATAGTAGTCATTTTGATATTTTCATGACTCTTTAAAAGGAGAAGGGATCGTTGAGCACTTATCCTTTCACGCTCGTTTAAAATTCAAAGCAACTAGAGTCATCTTTGGCTTGTTTCTCAACTCTTTAAAAATGAAACAACAAAATATGGTTTCAGTGTCATAAAATTAATCACCTACGATCACACACCCGTTAAATTTTTATTACTTGGCCTATTTTTGTTCCTTGGTTTTGGTCTTGGGTCTTTGATTGGTTCTCTTTTTTCCTTTCTATTTTGATATACGGTCATGGTGGTGGAACCACTGATTCCGTCGTCCTCACTACCTCCTACTAGTAGTTCTTTCTCGTACATTTCATTTAAAACTCCTCGGTCCATTAGGTTTACCGAGATCTTGCAGCCTATTCTCACGTTTGTCCTACCTATTGCTACTTAATATCCTCCTGAAAAGCCAGTTGAGTTCCATTGGCCTCCTTTTGGTGCTTGGTCTGGTTTTTGGGATGAAGGAGATTTTCCTCCTCTTACATCAGGCTCACCATTTTTTGTTGTTGTTGTGCCTCCTAGTCCCCATAGTGTTTTCAAATATCTTGCGGGAGAGTCAGACATTGACTCATCTAGTCCTGTTGGTAGTGAATGAATGCCTATTTATATAGGAGAATATCATCTTTTTCTAGAAGATGTCCCTCATGTTTCTACTCAGTCTTCTCCACCATCGGTGTCACTTCCACTTTGCTATTCGTCCTTGAGCCAGATTATGTCTGGTGTTGCCTCCATTGCGCAATAAAATATAGCAATTCCTCCTTAGAGTTCGGTCTTACCTTCATTAAGATTATCTCCTTTGACACCTAGTTCATCGATTATTGTTACATATGTTCCAGTTCGACTGACAGTTTGTGTGGATTCATCCACACATGCTGTTACCCATTAGTTGTCAAGATATTTTCACAACCACAAGTCTATTTTTCTCAATCATATGTGGCCTATTAATCCCGACCCAGGTAGCTCACAAACCCATGCCATGGAAACCCCATCTACCTCCACCATGCCTATGGTTTCTACCTATGTGTTTGACAAGAAAATGTTGGATATTCATTGACGTTATGCTCCCTTAATGGAGGTCGCGCCTACTTCTAGTGTCATTTCCAGTACTCCTGTGATTCCTGGAAGTCTTACTTTTGAAGAGTATCTATTGGTTGTTTAGCAACAGATCTCTCAGGGTTCTCAGCAGCCCCAGGCTCCTGTTAATCCTCCTTTTCGTCTTTATGATGCTATCGATAACTCTATTTTTTCATATCTGCTTCATTATGATGAACATGGTAATCCGGTCTATTTTCCTCCAAATAATCCTTATCAAACTGTTTCTTGTTTCAGCCCTACCTTGCTTGTGGAACCCTTTGGCTTTCAAGGACAACCCTCTATGGGACAAAATTTAGCTCAGTAGGGCGCCGCCTTTGGCTCACAGGGAAAACCATACGATCCATAATTCCAACCTTTACAAGGAAAACCTTTGGTCCAACATGGAAAATCCTCAGGTCTTTCGGGTCAACCTCTGAATCCATCAGGACTATCTTATGCTCCTCGGGAGAAAATCTACCTACCACAAGCACAACCTGTTGCACCACAAAAGCAACCACATGCTCAGTATGGCCCAAATTTTATGCAACCAGGAAAACCCTATGGTCCTTTTCTGGGTCAATGTGGTTATCAGGGAAAACCTGGTCCATCACAACCATTGGGCCAACCTTTCCCACAAGGCCAACCTGATGGCCCTTAGTATTTGGTTCAACCCACTCAGCAACCAATTCAACTTGCTCCTCCGCCGGTTCCATCGTTTCAGTAGCCTGTTCTACCTATTTATAGTAAGGCAGGTTTATCGGCTTAGCAACCTGCTCAATCTGCTCAGCCGGGTCTGCCTACTCAACCGCAAGGCACTTACTACCCTCAAGGTTCATATCAATCAGTATATACTGTGCCTCAGGTTACTTACCCTCAAAATCAACCTGTATATCATCAACCTCAAAGCCATGCTTACATTCCATAACAGACTCCATATGCTTCTCAGTAAGGACCTCAGTGATCTACTCCGACACAATATCCTAGTCCTCAACCCCAGCATCAACCAACTTATCCTGCTTCTAATCCCTATGATCAGAATCGTCCAAGACAGAATGTATGGGGATAGAATCTCACTCGGACTGGGTGGAATGTACGTGAGATCCCTCATAAAAAACCTTTGATGAATTTTAACACTCAATTACCATTTCTTGCTACGTTGTAATTACCTGATGTGTCAAAGTTGAAAAACGATCACATTCTTCATAACCCGTATTGGTCTCTGGTTCCAACCAAGATTCCTGGTGATTGTCATAAATTTGAGGGCAAGTCTAGTGAAGACCCCTAAGTGCATGTTATGACTTACCATTTGTGGTGTTCCTCGAACTCTTGGGTTGAAAATTCTATTCGACTCCATCTTTTCCAGCGAACTCTTATAGGTGCCGCTGCAAAGTGGTACATTGAGCTATCTCATGTCGTCTTCCAATATTTTAATTCTTTAGCCATGGCATTCCTTACGCACTTCCAGTTACCAGTCCGCTATGAGAATGGGACACACCTCCTCACTTCATTGACACAAGACCGAGCTACTCATATCTCAGATCATATTCATGAGTGGCAACGTTGTCGTCGCATGATCAAATTTGAAATTCTTGATCAGCTTCTAACTCATTGGTTCACCACCTCCTTTTTCAATCACATTTCCAAAATACATCGCTATAGGGGCATGCCTAACCGAGGAACAAGCCATTTCTTAGGCCCAATATCTTGATCTTGTGTACTCTTGGTCTAGTGCATTATATGATATCTTTCCTGATGCTCCCTGACCTGGAACTTCTAAAGCACCAGCGACTCCATCCATCTATGGTATTATTGGTTCTATGTCTCAGACTTCTCAAAAGTCTTCATCTCAAACTTTGGGAAGCCAAAGTATGCTTCTTCCAATAATGTTTCTTCTCAGTCTACTTCAAATTCTGGTAAACCCGTAGAAGTTAATGTCGTTCAGGCCAATCCTATGGATAATTCTTCTAAAGGTAAGAAGAAGGGTGAAGGTAAGGCCAAAGCTGATACCTCAAAACAAGATTCTTAGAAACGTCATGCTAGCAATGGTTCTCAATGCAAACCGAAGTCGACTTGTTTGATTTGTGATGAAGAGCACTTCACCAAGGACTGTCTTCGACGGTTCAAAGTGAATAAATTTCTCAAAGGCACCGAGGGAACTTCGACCATTCTTAAATAACCTTTCCCATGTTAGCAGACTCAGACGATAGAGCAACCTCAGTCCTGTGCCCCATTTGTCTCTCTTGTGTTCATGATGATCGACTCTTCCATCGTTTCTATTGCTACTCGGTCGAAATATTATGCTGGATCTCGTCAGGCCATGGGGAAGGAGATCGTTGATGGTCCTCCTCCTCTACCTATTACTGGTCCTCTTGAAATTGAAAGGCCCAACGTTGAATCCATTGTGCGAGCACCTTCCAAAAGTGTCCTCCGTAAGTCTACTTATAATCCCAACACTCGTGCTACTCACCGTTACAATATTGTTGAGGATTTGGCTTAGCCAATGTCCACGATATCTACATTAGAAGTACTTCAGAGTTGGCTATTGCAGCAAAGAGATTTTTTATCTTCGATTGGTGGGATTGATCCTGTCAATACTAGGCTTCTTTATTTCGATCTAGATAATTTCATTCTGTAACTACCACATCAGATTTCCCTCATTATTAAAGTTTTTATTAATGGCCTCGACATCCATCGAGTAGTTGTGGATGAAGGTGCATCAACCTGTGTCATGTCATCTTCATGTTGGAATGTTATTGGTTCTCTAGCCCTGAATTCATCACCAAATGCCCTAGAAGAATTTGATGGAAGAGAATCAAAACGTTTAGGTGTTCTCGGTAGTTTACCGATTACTTTGAAAGGGAAGACAATCAATTTCGAAGTCCAAGTCATTGATGCTAAGATCAATTATAATATTCTCCTTGCTCGCATTTGGACTCACGCCATGTTGTGTGTTCCATCCGCTCTCTTTCGTGTTTTGAAATTTCTACATGAAGGAAAGATTGTTGCTATTTATCAATTGTCTTTCTTCACCTCTTCTTCTAAGAAGGACATTCCATATGTGGATCAGATTCCTACTCCGTATGAGAGTGTAGGGCCAGTTCATTTTAAATATCCTGCCCCCATGGGTATTTTTCATCTTCCTCCTCCGAATATTGTTCAGATTCATATGATTTCTCGGTTTGATGACCCGTGGCTTATTCTTCTCCTGAACAGATTCATTCCTTAGAGATTCGATGCTTTTGAGTCTGATTGAGATTGATTATTGTGAACTCATTGCTGCTTTGAAACCTTCATCCTCTAATTGTGCTCCTTTGAGCATGTATTTTGAAATTTATTCTCAATCCCTTCGGCTTGGTGATTTAGATTCACCTGATCCATTGAAAGAAGTGTTTCCTTCTGATGAGGCCATCAAAGAAACCATGTCTCTTACAGATCTACTGTGGAATGATGGCCTTCATTGTTCCTCGTTTATGCCTTGCCTCAGGGTCATGTCTACTTATCTCGAGCATTTTTCATCTCAGGTTCCTTCTCCTCTGCTTCAATTGCCTGTTTTGACACATGGCGTCTTGATGGAAGGTAACTTGAGTAACATTACACATACGATGCCTATTGAAATTTCTGTTAAACCAAGAATCATCGAGAACATCCATATTTGGGTTACTTTTTGTTTTTATGAAGTCCAAGTTTATACTAGACCTTTTCACGAATTCCATGATGTCTTTACATGGTCCTACGAAGAAATTCTGGCACTGATCCTAGTATAGTGGTGCATGAAATTTCTACTTATCCCAGTTCAAAACCTTTTCACCAGCGTCTTCATCTAGTGCACCCTAGAAAAGCTACTACCATTAAAGATGAAGTTGAAAAAATTCTTCGAGCTAGTTTTATTTATCTGATTCCTTTGACAGAATGGGTCTCTAATATTGTTCCTGTAGATAAGAAATAGGGAACTATTCGTGTTTCTGTTTATTATCATGATATTAATCGAGCTTGTCCCAAGGATAATTACCCTACTCCCTTTATCAATAAAATCATTGATGACTGTTTTGGGAGTGAGATATTTTCCCTAATGGAAATTTTTTTAGGTTATAATCAGATTAAAATTCTCGTGACTGGTCATCATAAGACTACCTTTATCTATCCTTGGGGTACTTTCGCATATAAAAGGCTCCCTTTTGGCTTAAAAAATGCTGGGGCTATGTTTCAGCGAGCGATTTCGTATTCTTTTCACGATATTTGGCACATAATTCAACCTTATATGGATGATATTCCTAATCATTAAGCTAAGCGCATGGACCATCCCGACCATCTTCGTCATATTTTTCTTCGTTGTCGACATCACAATATTCGGCTTAATCCACAAAAGTGCATCTTCTATGTTGATTCTAGTAGAATCTTAGCATTTATCGTATCCAAAGATAGAATTCACCTTGATCCTCTTAAGGTTGAGGCTATTATCAATCTCCCCTCTCCCTCCTCATTACATTAGTTGTAGAGTTTGCAAGGTATGGCTAATTTTCCATGTCGTTTTATACCTAACTATGTAGAAGTGGTTGGAGGATACACACGATTATTAAAGAAGGGAATTTCATTCTGTTGGGATGAGATCGTTCAAAAGTATTTTGAGGCCCTGAAGACATTACTTGTCAATGCTCCTCTGTTGCGTCCTCCTAACTATCATTGTTATTTTTCCCTTTATTTAGTTGCCGCTTTCAGTACAATTGCCACGGTTCTGGTACAAGACGATGATGAAGGTAACCAGCATGTTATTTATTACTTGTCTTGTAACCTTCTCGACCCCAATACGTGATATGCACACATCGAGAAGTTAGTGTTAGCTACGGTTCAAGCCGTTCAGTGTTTTCATTATTATATTATTTTTCATACAGTGATTGTGATTTCCGATTGCAACCCCATGACCTATATATTGTCTCGACAATTTCTGGGGGGCAAATACTCAAAGTGGATGGCCATCCTACAAGAGCTTGATTTGGAATTTACTGCTGCCAAGTTGAAGAAGTCACTAGTCTTTGTTGTTTTGATTTTTTCTCTCCCTTCAGACTCCCCTCTGTCTCGTTCTGAGGATTACATTCCAGATGATACACTTTTCTTTATTAACACCCTCGATCCATGGTACGGTGATATCATCGTTTATCTCCATAATTCTAATTTCAGATCTAATTTGACGATGGATGCCCGCTGACGCATCTGTCATCAGTCGCAACCTTATCATATCGTTGGAGATACCCTCTAATCATGTAGGAATGGATTCCATTCTCCATCGATGTTTGACCCTCGAGGAGGCTGAGAAAGTCTGCAATGATTGTCACAGTGGCGCCTGTGGTGGTCACATGTCTGGTTATGCCACTGCACAAAATATTATTCGTGTTGGTTATTTCTGGCCTTCTATCTTCAAAGACTGCATTGTTGCAATTCGTAAATGTCATAATTTCTAAGTTTATCAAACGCAATATGCATGCGCCACCTGTACCTCTTCATCCTGCCATTACCATTGGTCCCTTTGCGAAGTGGGGCATCGATTTTATGGCATGTAATCCTAACTCAGGGAGGGGGCATGCTTATATTATCGTAGCCGTGGACTACTTCACCAAATGGGTCGAAGCAATGCCTGCACTTGCCACCGATGGAAAGACAGCTGCTCAATTCATATTCAACCACATCATTGCTAGGTTTGGTGTCCCTCAAGCTATCATTACCGATCATGGTTCCCATTTTCAGCATTATATGGTGGCTGAGTTGACTTTCAAGTTGGGTCTGTGTCACGATAGCTCAATGCCATACTATCCTCAGGCCAATGGCTAGGTTGAAGGTGTGAACAAAGTTCTTGTTACCATACTTTATCGCATGATTAGGATCCATAAATCCAATTGGCATCTCATGTTATTTTCATCTCTTTGGGCATATTGAACCTCAGTTAAGAGTGCCACCAGATTCACCCCTTTTTAGTTAGTTTATGGTCTGGAAGCTACTCTTCTGATAGAATGTGAAATACCTTTGCTCAAGTTTCGTGTTGAATTACCGATGAACACTTCACGAGAAGAAGAATGTCTCCTTTATCTCGAAAGGTTAGATGAAACCCACCGCCCTTCTGCTCTGGTTATTTAAGCACCGAAAAATTTGGTCGAAGCTCATTTTGACCAATCAGTTTCCCCTCATTCTTTCGTTGAAGGAGATCTCGTCCTCCTTTATGCCCAACTTCATGATAAGCTGGGGGCTGGTAAATTTCAACCAATGTGGCATGGGCCTTACATTGTTAAATTTTTATTATAGAATCGGGCCTATGAGCTCATTGATTACAAAGTTCATCCTTTAGAACAACCTAGAAATGGGTTGTATCTCAAAAAGTATTATGTGTGAGTAATTCATACATGATTTTTGTATGTAGGTGTTTTTTTTCATTTTTGTACATATTTTGATTTGGTATTCTTTGTGAGAATTTTCCTACTTATTTGGGTCTTTCCTATCTGTGTAGATTTCTGTTACCCCTAATGTTGGTTTCGTGAATGGTGCTTCCCGTAGTACCACGAATTTGTCTTTAGCAGCCTAGGTAATCTATGATCCTACTGGTTAGTTGATAAAACTGCAAGGTATTTTTATAGGACGAACTACAAACAATGTCACTGAATATAATTTTTTCTTTGAAATATTAACCGAGGCAATCAATCTTGGCAGACGTGCACTTCTTGTAAATATAGATACACACCCTGTTGTTCTGCAACTCAATGGTCATTATTCAGTGAGAAACCCATGCATCTTGAGATTGTATTTATGTATTCATTTATTGGAAAGAAATTTTTATTTTATCACATATCAACATATTCCTAGACGAATGAATGCATTTAATAATACAGTGGCTAACATTGTATTAGATAGAAATTTCTGTAATTTCTAAAAGCATCATTATGTGAAAAATATCCATATAGGAATATATATATATATATATATATATATATATATATATATATATATATATATATATATACACACACACACACACACACACACACACACATATATATATATCGTGTGTTTGCATCAGTGTGCATAATACATTCAAAAAATATGTGTGTTTTTGTTACATACTAAGACACCATGTCTCTCAAAAATGCATATATAATGCCTAGGTGTTTAATTGGCATGATGCTCATGATAGCATGTCACTGCCCATCCAAGAAACCTCAGCAAGTGGTGAATATGGCTTGGCACCCCGACGGTATGTCTCTGGTATGCGCGAGGAACATCATCGAATCATGCATAATCCGGGACTCCACATGTAATCCCCTCTAGGTTGCGCACGATTGCCTCTTCCTTTCTTCCCTCAACATGAGGGTCTAAATCACAAGGAATTCACCTCGTTATCAGAGACATGCCCGTGGATATCTCTGGGCCGACATATGAAAACACATGGATTTAATGTTAGAATATACATAGATAAAAAAAAAAAATTTCATAACACTTATCAAAATTAAAAATGAGTCTTACCCAAATCTTCATCCCAATCCTCTCCCTCCAAGAGTGGGAGGTCCAAATCACCAACAAAATCTATACCAGAGTAGGGCCAGTCTGTGACGATGATCAACTGTCGACGGTGCTAATCAAAGAACTCTGGCCTTTAGGACATTTGTTTACTACCCCCTGCACTTGGCATCAGAGCCGCCCATCGGGACATCCATGGTTCTCTCGCTGGTGGTGTTGGTACTATGACCTCGTGATGCTAAAAAATTGGTAGTCGTTCCAGGAAGAACGATACCGAGATAGACCCACAACCAAATTGCTTCAATTTTCCTTTCTTGCATTTTGTTAGCTGGTGTTTCATGTTTATTTTCATGGCCTCTTCCCAGTTGTATATGATTGGTGTCAACCAGTCTAAAGCAAGAAGAAACTGTGTGTTTTTTGCTTCGTGCAGTGCTTGTGATCCCGTAGCTCGTGTGACTGTATGCAGCACTACTTTTAGTGCTAATTCTGGGATAGTTTTGATATCAACATTCCCACTTCCTGGTCCCTCCCGTGCCCCTCGACATACTATGTCCATCCCCATGGACATACTCTTCATGCAAGTTTTCATACCAGTTAGGATCGGTGCTGCTCCCCTCCGTGACAATCCTGTGATAAAGTAGACGTCAGAAACATCAATCTCAAGTTCCTAATCTCGAAGGATGAACTTTTCTTGGTCCCCGTCCCATATGTTGATAAAATATTGTAGCATCTCCAGTTGAGCACATAGACATGGTGTCAAGAAGAACTTATTTATTCCACAATATCAGAGAGCTTCCATGCATCTCTCATTTTCCATGGCAAGCTCGTCCTCTTCGTTGTGTTCTCATTCTTTCCATTCGATCGCCATTTTGTCGCTTTCTACCTGTAAACACAATATGATAGTATTATCCATTTTTGAAGCATTAATTTATGAATGATTGGAGTTTCTGACTTGCATTTTTCACAAAAAATAGTTTGTGCCATTGGCGCAACTATTTCCCAGACAGTTGCGCCAATGGGTGTGCCCTAGTGTAAAAACTTCAACGGTTGGCGCGACTCCGTGCCCGAAACCCGTGCCAACTATCATGCCCTAATTTTCATATTTTCTCGCCCAGAATTCAAAATCAGAAATTGCAAGTAGTAATAAATGACTCAAAATGAAGGGAGAGATCTCGGCTCTTACGTGGAACTGACGTATTTAAGATTGGTCTGCTTGATTGTTCACTATCATCATCAAAAAATCACACAGTAAAATGGTTAACTATTTTCTCCACAAGAGGTAAAAAGTGAAAAGTAATTATTTTTACCATTTTTGGCACTTTATAACTTTTTACAATCCTAATTAGGTTTAAAGACATGTTTTTTCAATTATTTTATTATATTATTTTCGAAAAACAGGTTTTACACGTATCTCTTGTGCAGCAATAGGCTTTTAGGACATAGTGATGGAATAAAGAGTTAAATTTTATACTTTCTCGGACTCGGTAAAAACACGAAAAAATCACTACTAGAGTCATCTTTCAGCTCTTTTCTATTTCTCTAGAATTGAAAATATCGTCGATACTCTTGTCGTTTCAAAGTCATTAAACGGTTGCGAAGCAATATCTACCCAGTGTACATTTACCCCTTTTTCAGGCTTGGATAGATTATTTATGAAAAAGGAATACCTTAGCCTATCACGACTAAGATGTTCTTTCAGATATTGTTTTCTACCTTTTCGGATCTGAGAGACTATTTAAGAAAAGGGCCATGATGGAGTTTTCTTTTCTTTCTTCTTTCAAAACTCTCTAAATATGAAAACATGTCAAGTTCTCCCTTTCTCAGACTCGTTAAACCCTGATGACATCAGATTTCGTCGCCATAATCTTACTCGAGTTCCTCCTTCCTAGGGCTCATAAAATATACTCGGTTGGATTTGTTAAAAGGAAAAACTTATAGCACAAGCATATGCTATCCTCTTAAATCTTGTTTTAAAAATAATTAGGGTACTCGCCAGAAATGGTGGGGGAAAATGGAACCAAGTTTTAGTTATGTTGGCAGTATGTCGCTCTTTAACATGGCACTTATTTTCATTCATGTCAGGTTGGGGACATCTCATTTCATCATTTTTTCCTCCATCGGTTTGGGTAATCTCTTTTGACCTTTCATCTGCTCTTTTCCATGTCATCATGACCTCATATCCTTTGATGTCAAATACTACCAAATCCAGTGTCATGTTGCTGATATGTTCAAGAGAAGTTTTCCTCTGCAGTTTTCAACCTCCCTTTGATTCTCTATTTGTCATGTTCATCATCATATTCCTCTGCCTCATATCGATTGTGTGGGAAACATTATGGCCCACCTTCTATCAGGTCACTTCCTGTCGACTTCAGCTCATTATCCAGGAATTTGATCTAGAGACTCTATTCTGGTACCTTGGAGCCTGCATGCCTTAATGGAAGGTTTTTCACATTCGACGCAAGGTCCACATCATTGGCCTTCGATCGAGTGACTCTGTAGATGTTCAACGCCAGATCAATGTTCACATTTAGTGGATTGTACCAGTTGTACCTTGAGAACCATTGTCATTATTGGTGGTTTCTCTCATGCATGTTAACAGATTTCATCATCAGCTGGTGATCAGGTGATTTTCTTGCATTTTTTACTTTAGCTCATATATTCGCATGCCTGAATTTGTACTTGTTCGAGTCAAGATGGAGCGCAACACCCTGGATTTTGTCTAATAAAATCTAGGCTGCAGATTTTGGTAGATTATCATGACTTATTAAATGACTCTTTTGATCATATGGCTGCAACCATACCAAAGTCTATTTGTTTATCCTAATTGCTGGATGGCTGCGTCCATACTTCAGATATCAGCTTTTATATATAATCTATTATGGATGGTTGCGTCCATAGCACATGTTCAGGTATCAGAGATATCATTTGTATTCATAATTGTAGGTATTATGACAGGAGTGTTTGGTTCGAATGTGTTCTCATAAAGCATTTCACCCCTCCCTCTCCCTCAGGCCTAATTCTTTAGAGGGCATTTATTACACAACATTTTTTCACTGTCCCTGTAATGCCCATCTCGCACATTGGAGGGTCATTCCCATTATCAATAAGTAGTGTCATGCCTTGTAAAGACCATAATTGTGTCCCTTTACATGAAAGTAATATTCCTTCTGTTGAGAATTCCCTGAGAAGAGACTCAAAACCCCTTGTTTTTGCCTTGCCACGAGTAATCAGTTATGCCCTCACACTGAATAGGAAGATCAACACTGGGCCCCATGCTAGCTGGTGCTTTGTCCCAGTTTTCCACCCGTGTCAGTTTGTTTATGGAATTTTTTTTTTTTAAATAGAGGCAGAGATTCCACACCAACCACCTCAAGGATGAGTCATTGGGAGTGGTTGAACTGATAAACCATGGAATGCCTCCTTTAGGTTTATGGTTTCCACCTCTTATGTGAACTCCCTAAAGGATAGGCCTCCCTCCCACCTTTTTAGGGATCCTAACCTTCTCCTTTTCCTCTATAAAAGAAGCTATCTCTCTTAGAACAAGCTAGCTGAACTCAGAGAATTAGACATGTTATAGTTGAATTACTAGAGAAGATAGAATAAGAAGGAATTACGTTGAGGAAGCTTGAGTCCATGACTTCTGAGAGAGCTTGAGTCCATGACTTCATCCCATACGAATTCCCTGAGGAGCATCTGAGACGCGCTTTGGTTGAACCTCGCTAGAGGAGATTGCGATGTCAAATAATTGGTTGTAACTCTTCCTTCTATTCATTTATATACATGACTACTCTTTGGTTCCACTTTTGTGTTACGATATTTGTTTGATGCAATATGTTTAGCCCACTTTGATTGGCTAATAGTTATGAATGAAATGTTGTTATCTTGTATGTTGTTCTTCTTTCTTGTTCTATGTGCAAGTATCCAAATGAAATGGCAAAAGGATTGTAACTTACCGAGGTAGGAGCGAGAGTCCACCACTTTTACAGCAACAATGACAACATTGGATTCTAGTTAGGTCGGTCTACCATGTCCCTTGTTCATTCAATTATTATGAAGAAAAACTTTAGCATGTCCCTTTGTTTCTAGACCCACTCTAGGTCTAGAGGGATTGTCTCTATCTGCAGAGAGGATTTACCTGCTTAACATATATCATCTATAGAATTCACTCTCTTGAATTCAAAGGTATGTCCTGATTTATAATTTTGTAATTATTTATATAGGACCATGGAATTTGTATATAATTTTGTGATAGATTGTAATGAAATTTCTATCATGGATAATATAATGGTTATGATACGTTTATAATAATAATCATTCATTTTAATAAATCCTTGTAAATGTACTGGTCTACTTCATTGCACTATTTTGTTCTTGCACTATCCTCTAGTACTTTATTATGTATTGCATATTTAATTTCTTAGTCAATAAAAGAATTAATGATTGTATGTAACCCTTTATCTACTACACAACAGAGCGTTTAAAATTAATTTGTATAATCATACTTTCTAGGAGATGGACAATTATCTCTTTCTGTACATATATTTATGTTCAATGGTTTATTATACAATTGTTAAATAAATTATTTCTCCTCCTTTCCACATGTATTTATATAATTTATGCGCATGAAATTTATATTTTTACAAGCTAATAGGTAATTTAAACCGTACTACTTGGATTTAGACATTGTGTGTGTTGGTTTATTAATTTCAATTTCCATGTAACTATAGAGCTAAATATATATAATATAGTATGTTTAGTTAAATACATGAGACTATATAAATCAAATTTCTATAGAAATTAATAATTCAGAACTATTATTTTTCCACCTCTTCTAATTGAATCATAATTTAATACAAAAAGATAAATTTCAACTCTTCTACATAAATCCTCATTACTCTAACTTTCATCATCACAACAATTTCATAAGAAACAATTAAATAACTTGTGCATACCAATTTTGATAAGACTATTTACCACCCAACCTCTTTTCTACCAAGGAATGGCTTATTTAAGCTAGCTTTCCTTTTAGCATGTTTCCATGACTGCGTCCAATTAAATCAGGATGTTGTTCTCTTTTTTTCCTAGGCTTTACTTTTGTTTTTTCCATAAAAGTACTTTAAAAATAACATTTTCCTCTTTCTAGTTTTATTTCACCTCTTCTCAGTAATTTTCTATTTTATTGAGGTATCTTTTAGACATCTATCTCCAATCTAATATTTCAAATTTATTTTATTTTCTCCAAGCATTTTTGGATAATTTGGGAAAGTCTTTGGAATCCTGGTTTCCAATATACTCTAGTCTTTGCACAATAATTAAAATTCCACATTTATAAAATTTAAAAATATAACATGTCTACAAATATTGTTTTCCTTTAGGTCCACTCAACTTGTAGGATTTTCAACTGTCTAATAAAATAAGTAAAAATAGGGATATTACATATTCCCCCTCTAAAACAAAACAACGTCCTTGGTGTTGCAAAATATTAGTTCACTTTTGAAATAGTGATGGATATTTCTCTTTCATTTCCTCTTCTCGCTCTCAAGTAGCTTCTTTAGGTGTAAATTGCCTCTGCTAAACTTTCACCCTAGCTACCATCCCATTCCATAGCTCAATTTCTTCCAGTGCCAGTATAAAAAGGGGCTTTGGAAGAAATTTCCCTTATGTTTCAACCTATATCACAATCCAATCAATTACGTGAGTAGATCATGTACACACTTTTTCAATAAGGAAACATGAAAAATATTGTGAAACTTAATGTAACTAGGTAGAGCCAATTTATAAGCTACTGGCACCACTCTTTCTAGAACTTCAAATGGTCGATAGTAGCGTGGTGCTAGATTAGCACAACTACCCGTATATAAGGTACTCTTTTTAGGCTTAATACTCAAATAAACATGGTCTCCCACTTTTGATTCTCTATGAATTATCTTTTTGTCTACATAGCGCTTTTGTCTGTCTTGAGTTGTTTTAATATTTTGTTGAATTTTCTTCACAGTTCTTTCCATCTCTTGCAATGCATCATGTAAAAGAATCAACTTATCCTCTGGCTGACTCAAACTGAGCGGAGTGTGGAACTTTTCTCCCTATAATGGTTCAAAAGTACTTATAGTTATTGAAGCTTGATAACTATTATTATATGAAAATTCTGCTAGATGCAAAAAATCTTCCCATGTTGTACGTTTTTCCATAACATACAGCCGTAACATTACTTCTAAAATCTAGTTAGGTCTTTCATTGTTTCCATCCATTTGAGGATGGTATGTGGTACTAAGGTTCAATTTGGTACCCATTCCTCCAAATAGAGTCTTCAAAAAGTTTAAAGTAAACTTTGCATCTCTGTCTGATATAACCATTTTAGGAATACCATGTAGCTTCACAGTTTATTTCATAAATGAATTACCTACAGGAGTTGTACCAAAAGTATATTGCACTGGAAAAAGTGTGAAAATTTAGTCAATGTTTCTACAACAACCATTATAGAGTCATATTGACATTTAGCTCTAGGAAATCCAGTGATGATGTATGAGGAAACCACTTCCCATTTCCATTTTGGAATAGGTAAAGGGTTCAGCAATCTTGCTGGATGTTGATGTTCTACCCTTACCCGTTGACATTCTAGACATCTAGTTAGATAATCAACTACATATTTCTTCATACCTAGCCAGAACATGTTCTTTCCGAATTGTAAAATAAGTTTTTAATAACTAGGATGGCTTGCATAAGGTATTTTATGATACTCATATAAAATTTCCTGTTTTAATGATGTCACATTTGGAATATAAAATATGTTTTTATAACAAATCAGCCCCTTATGATTCTGAGTATATCCCAATATTTCAGTGTTCTACAATTTTTCTTGTAGCTTCTCAAATTTCACACTACTTGTGGAATTATTTAAATTTTGATAAGCATTCCTACTCATAGCATCTTCAATATTCTTTTCCTTCCCCTTAATATGTTTGATTTCCATATCAAACTCATTAAGGAAAGACAACCATATAGATTGTCTAGTATTTAAATTAGGTTTTGTGAAAAATTATTTGAAACTTATATGATATTTCATCAGTATGAACTTCTTTCCTAATAGATACTGTATCCACATCCCCATTGCATATATCACAATAGCTAATTATAAGTCATATACAATATAATTTTGTTCATGTTTCTTTAACTTTATTGACTCATATGTTATGATTGAATTTTCTTGTAGCAATACTCGTCCTAATCCTTCTACACATGAATCTATACATACTACAAATTCTTTTTTTAGATCAACAATATTTGATATGGAGCAGTTGTTAATTTAAGTTTTCATTGTTCAAAACTATGTTGACACTTTTTTGTCCACTCAAAATTTACTCTCTTTTCCTGTAAAGAAGTAATAGGATAGGTTAAGGTTGTTCCTGTAAAGAAGTAATAGGATCGTCTAAGGCTGAAAATCCTTCTACAAACCTATGGTAGTATCAAACAATACCCATGAATGATCTTATGGTTGGTACATTAGTAGGTACAGACCAATACATGATTACTTGTATTTTCTCTGGGTCTACTGCTAATCCATCCTCTGAAATTACGTGACCCAATTACTGAATTTTCTCTTCGTAAAATTCATCCTCTAAGTGTTTGTAGGACAATTCTGAGATTTTCTTTGTGTTATTCATGGTTTTTGGTATATATCAAAATGTCATCAATGAACATTAGAACTAATTTGTTTAGATACCTGTGTAACACACTATTCATTAAGCACATGAATGTAGCAGGTGCATTAGTTAGTCCATAAGGTAGAACTACAAATTCAAAGTGTCAATATCTGGTCCTGAATGTTGTCTTATTAATGTCATCTTTGATCTTGATTTGATGATATCCTATTATTATATTAATCTTTGAGAAGATAGTGGCTCCTCTCACTTGATCAAATAAGTCATCTATTCTAGGAAAAGCATATTTGGTCTTTATGGCCAATTTATTCAGTTTTTTGTAGTCTATGCACATCCTGTATGTGCCATCTTTCTTTTAACAAACAGTATCGGTGCTCCCCAAGGAGACACACTTGGTCTGATGTACCCTTTATCTAATAAATCTTGTATTTGAAGTTTTAGTTCTAACAATTCAGGAATAGTCATTCTGTATGGTGCTCTAGAAATAGGTGTATCTCATGGTACCAATTCAATTGAGAAGTCAAATTCACTTTTAGGGAGTAGATGGGGAATTTCCTTTGGAAATACATTTTTAAGGTCTCTAATTACTGGTAAATTCTCTATAGCTTCTTTTTCAGTTTAAAGTCCCAATTCCTCCACTTGTACAACACACACTTGACATCCTTTTCTTGATGTCATTTTTAATTGTATTACAGAATTCTTCCTGATCGATATGGATCTTGGTTTTCCTTTCACTATCACAGGTTTTCCCTCACCATCTATACAATAAACTATTTTATCCAAGAAATTAAATAATTATTTATGATTCTGTAACTAGTCCCTTCCCACTAACACATCATATGAGCCTAGATGAAAAATATTTAAAATTAGTTCAATTTCATACCCATTTAAATTTACAACAATTTTTGGAAGTTTATGGGTAACTATTCTTTTTCTTGCCATAGCTAACTAAACTAACCATGCTTGCTAAATTTTTTCAAATTTTAAGTTGTACTTTTCCACCATCTGAGGACTTATATAACTTAAATTTTCTCCTAGATTTATCAAAATAGAAATATGTTGTTCATCAATCATACCTTTGATTTATCACAGTTGATTGATGTTCATCTTGGTGATCCTCAAGTGTAGCATTGATCCTTGAAATGTTTCTAGAAATGTCATTTGCAGTAGTCGCCTCCCGTAATACTTGAATATTTTGAACTATTCTATGAGGAAAATGACATAATAGATGAGGTTATCCACAACCCCATAACTTTAATGGTTCTTTCATTTTTATAGTCGCTTCATTTTTTATGCTTGCATCCACTTTTTTAGACCCAATCTGTGATTGTGCTAGTTGGTTTTCTCTAGTTTTGTTGAACTTCTTCCTTTGATGGTTTTTCCCAAATTTTTTCAAGTATGTTGTTTTTACTCTTTTTACATTAGATTCACCTTTCCCTTTCTCTTTTTTTAACAATTTTTCTTCTAATCATTTCTGCCTTTGAACTATTGATAACACAGTCTTTCTTTGTGCATAGGTTCATCCATTTTCTTGGGATTTCCAATTCCATTCTCTCCTTATAGAGAGTAGGCAAGAAATTTAAAAATCGTTGTACTTTGGCCTTTTCCTCTCTGATATAAGGCACATAGCAAAGAAAGTTAGTGAATTTGGTAACAAAATCATCAATACTGAGTTGTCCCAATATCAGCTCATGAAATTCTTCGGATTTGTCATCATAATATATCTCATTCAGATATCTAGACTTGAATTTTATTTGAAATTCCTCCTCGGTAATAGTTTTCTCATCCAGCACATGTACCATTTTGGTTTCTTCCCACCACAGGGTTGCTTTACCTTGTAGTTGGTAAATGGCCAATATTGATTTCAAGTTACTTCCATATTCATAAACTTGAAATTATTTTACCATATTCAGAAGACAAGCTTCTACACCCTCCTCCTTTTGACCATCATAAGTGGGAGGCTTTATTTTCCAGAGTTTTCCTTGAAATTCGTTTTTCTTTATGGACTTTTGTATAGATGCTTCACCATCCTTAGATCCTTCTGATTTGGTTTCAGCTTCTTTCCTCTTTCTTCCATGGTCTTCACTTTCATGACTAGACGCTGAGGTTAATTCCTTGATCAATCTCTCTTTCTCTTCGCTGGCTTGCAACAATCGTTCATTGTTGGGTCTAAGTTAAATCAATTCTTGTGGCATATCCATGACTATATCCAACAAATAATCACTTTGATATGGTGGATTTCCCTCACCACCCATATCCATGTACAACCCTCCTTTGTCACCCATAATAATATTTGTACCTTTCTGCACTAAATCACTGTGCACAAAATATAAATTAGTGCAACAAATTTTTCAAATTTGTAATTAATTTACAACAACATAATTTGGGTTTTTATTTCTTATGTGTGAGGACACATAGGCCCAGTGTTTTCAACATCAGTTCTAATACCATTTGTAACAAATCCACTTACCCAAAAAAAAAATATTTATATCATTAATGATACTTTATCGTCATTGACTTTACTACATTTTGTCGTATTTCTATGTTTCCATTTAATTGTACTTTCTGTTGTTAAATTTTCTTTAACAACTTCTTGTTTGATTAAGAAAATACAATTTTGTGATTGATGATCCTGTGACCATGTTAAGCGATTTCCTATTTCACTTTTAGTATTGATTGTCCTTGATGATAGTTATTCAAGTGCTTAATTATGTTATAATAGTAATTTTATTTTATCATTAATTTATTTCCTCATAATCTTATGCATTTTCTAGCATTGTTGTTAAAAACTTTCATTTTTATCTTACAATATTTACTTATATTCTAAAATTCTACTTGTCCTCAACCCTTCTAACAAATTTATATATACTCATATCTAGTTATTCCACTTATAACCCATTGTTTAACCATTTTGAAAATAATTAGAATTAATAATAAATCTACTTATCGATACATGGACTTATAGTATTGGATTCAACCTTTAATTATATCACATAATTAATATAATGAAATATACATAAGGTTGATTATAGATATCATATGACCTTCCCATATCCTACTAACTCCATTTTAGAGTATTTTTCGAATTCCATCTTTACTTTCCGAGTTAGCTTAAGTTCAAAGGACGTTATCTGTATACACATAATATCATTCCACTTAATTCGAAATTCTTAGTTCAGCTCATTATCGTATCAGAAATTCTCATCATATATATCACCTGTTACCCTATATCTACTTAGGACATTGATCCTAATTAATACCTTCAACTTTTCATATTTGTTTCGATACCTTTGCTGGGATATTACTTTGATACCACGGAAAATTTTAAGGATGGAAGCTTATCCTAAATTTTAGAAACCTTAGCCAATCTTACTAGTCCCCAATATATAAATTGTAAAAAAATTTATGTTATTTTTGTGAAAATGTATAGGTTTCTAGCTATTTTATATTAGTATATATAAAATTTTGTCGATTTTTAGGGAAAAATAATTTTATACTATAAAACTTGGGTGAATCAATTTTCAAAAAAATTAAAATTCGCGAATATTTTTTTTCCAAAAAACATGGAAAATTGGCCCACCTGCAAATATTAACCCCTAAAATTTTCCCTGGTTGATACACATATTAAAATTTTAGCCTTTAATAATTAATATATTAACCCACAATTAAACGTATTTAATTTCTTTGATCCTTATTAGGATTTGATTATATCGTATTCAGAACTTGAGGACATATTATTTATGACATTTCTTTGTTCTAGAACTTCACTTATTAACGGTGACACTTCGTCAATCAACTCAATCACATGGCCTCCGTGATATTTTCGATCTATTATGGGATGGATTGTTGACAGGTTTATGGTGAGGATTTATCTGTATACTTTCCCTCTGCCTATGTGTTTGGTTTTGTGAAGGGAGGTTAGGATTCCAATTTCATTTCATTTGGTCTCCCGCTAGAGGTCTCAGATCTGGCCTTCCATATAGACCTTTATGCTATTCTACAGCTCTTCTTTCTTGGCCTATGAAACTGACTCCCTCTCATAAGATTTTACTCGGTGTTTAGTTTTCCTCCTACCATTGTTCTACGTTTTCTATTTCCAGATTTTAATTATCTTTTGTTGACTATTTCCATTTTTTGTTTTTTGATTACATAGGTACCTTCTTTCCTCACCTTTCTAAGGAAATTTCATTTTAAAAATACCAGGTAATAAAATTTTGAAGCCCTCATTCTATGACGAACATATTTTACCTCTGTGGATTTTGTCAATATGACATTCAAGTCCTTTTTCAGTTCATTATAATAATTCTATGAAGAATTATTTAAGTTAATTTCCATTTAGAACATAGAAAAACTATCATTCTAATACCTCCTTTATTTGAAACGCCTCTCTATCTGTCTCGATACAGTTGATTCAGGGAAAAATTTTTGTTTCAATTTGATTATTCAATCCCATCATTTTTGCAGTGACATGGTGTTAATTTCAATAGTTTATCATTGGGTTTATGAAATCGATTTTCCCAAAACCTATTTATGTTCTACCAAAAAGATTCGTTTTAAGGTATTTTATGATGAATGAATTATTTTTCTCTGTTGGGTTTTTTCTTAGATAGGCAATCCCCTTCACCTCGTATAAATGTGTGCTAATTTCGGTTTTCTGAGAAATTGACAAATAACATATATTGATAATACCAGAGTTGATTTATTCAATTATGATTCGTTTTCCTCCACTATGAATAAATTTCTCCTAATTGCAATCCTTCCTTGCATACTAGAACAATCATGTTCTATATTAGTTTTGAATTCGAACGAAGCCTTGCATCGTTTTTCCTCCATGATATTTGAATGGATACTGGTCACTGTAACCCTACTGTATGAAACAAATTGCAATTTAGTATAAAATTTATCATATTTCTTAACAATACAGACTCACACTTCTATTAGTACATTCTCTTTCATTTTATTCATACTCTAATTTGGTCGGGTATGAATACGGTTGTTAAGCTCAGATTTTGGAATTGGGTTTCAATTCTCTTTACAGTTTGAATCAATTATTTTCATTTATATATCCAGAGATATATAATTAGAATATATTTCTATTGTTCTACAGAATTATATTGTTATTTTTAATTAATTATATTTCTGTTTACTTGTTCAGTAAGTTGATTTATAAGAGAGTTTTCATTCTTCTCTTAATAAGAAATGATTATTTTATTAATTTCCTCAAATGAATAAAATAATTACATTGTACAAAAAATCTGTTCTTCCAACAATATTTTTAGATAATCCCAGTAAATACCTTCTCTATCTGATTATAGGTGATTTCCCTTCTATATTCTCATACATCTTCCACATTATTTTCTTCATTTACATGCATGAACTCATTCAATTATATCTATGTGTACAGGGATGATTTTAGTATTTATAATGGGATAACAAGGTAATAATTTCATTCCAATTACCTTATTAAATTGATGGAAAATATTTTGTTTATTTTATCCACATATACCAAACTTTGTGTATGATATTTTTATGCAAGTATTTCTCTTCACTTCTTTTATCATTCCTAAATTTTGAGCAAACAATTTTGTCATTCCTTAACAATGTAATTTTCTTTCTTCTATGTATAGTTTGGTCCATATCATCTATAGAATTTAGTCTCATGAATTCAAAGCTATGTCCATATTTATAATTTTTGTAATTATTTATAGGACCATGGACTTTGTCAAGAATTTTGTGATAGATTGTAATGAAATTTTTGTCATCGATAATATAATGGTTATGTTATGTTTATAATAATAATCATTCATTTTTATAAATCATTGGAAATGTACTATGCTACTTCATTGCACTATTTTTTTCTTTTACTATCCTCCAGTACTTTATTATGTATTGCATATTTAATTTCTTAGTCAATAAAATAATGAATGACTATATGTAACCCTATGGTTACTACACAGCAGAGTGTTTAATAATTAATTTGTATAATCATTCTTTCTAGGATATAGACAATTATCTCTTTATGTAAATATATTTATGTTCAATGGTTTATTACATTATTGTTAAATACATTATTTTTCCTCCTTTTCACATGTATTTATATAATTTATGTGCATACAATTTAGATGTTTACAACCTAACAACAGATTTAAACCCTACTACATATATTTAGAAATTTTTTGTGTTGGTTTACTAATTGAAATTGCATATGTAACTATACAGAGCTAACTATATCTAACATAGTATGTTCTGTTAAATACATCACACTATATAAATCAAATTTCTATAGAAATTAATAATTTAGAACAACTAATTCTCCACCTCTTCTAACTGAATCATAATTTAGTGCAGAAAGATAAATTACAACTCTTCTACATAAATCCTCATTACTCTAACTCTCATCATCACAAAAATTTCATAAGAAATAATTAAATTACTTGTGCATACCAATTTTGGTAAGACTATTCTCCACCCAACCTTCAACTTTCTCTCCACAGCTACCCCCGAGCAGAGACCAATTCCTCCAAAGTGTATACAACCTCTTGCCTACCAAGGAATGAATTATTTAATATTTCTTTCCCTCCATCATGTTAATTGCATCCAGTTAAATCAGGATGTTGTTTTCCTTTTTTCCTAGGCTTTACTTTTGTTTTTTCACAAAAGTACTTTAAAACTAGCTTTTTCTTCTTTCTAGTTTTATTTCACCTCTTCTCAGTAACTTTCCACTTTAATGAGGTATATTTTAGATTTTTATCTCCAATCTAATATTCTAAATTTAATTTACTTTATTCAAGGTTTTTTGGAGAATTTGGGAAAGTCTTTGGATTTAATTCCATCCTCATGGACTTGAAATCTTGGTCTCCAATATACACTCATCTTTTCACAATTAATTAAAATTCCATATTTATAAAATTTAAAAATATATTATGTCCACAAACATTGCTTTCCTTTAGGTCCACTCAACCTTTAGGATTTTCATCTGTCTAATAAAGGAGTATAAATAGGGATATTATAGTAAGGTTTATTTGGATTTTCATTTAATGATGTGGATTTCAATGGTATTTCACCTCTCTGTCAGAAGGATTTAGGTTAGGTTCTTCAACGCTATTTCTTTGTTTGTCATTTTTTTCAATGATAGTAGAGGGATTCTCTCTTATTTTTAGTTCCTTGGCTCGAGTTCTGTGTGGTGAGAACTCTCAGAGCCGACTTCCTTGTGGCATGCCTTCAACCCACCACCGTTGGTAAGTTTTTTACCTCTGCATGTATTTATCCTATTAGTTTTAGTATTGCAACATAGAATTTATATATAGAGTTCTATTACCCTTAGAAGGTTATTTAAATTTTATCTTGCTCATTTTCAATCTGCATCATCATTCGATTTTGTTGTTGCGGGGATACTATTCGTAATCGCTCCTAAAATGTCTTCTTCAACCAATAGACGTTTTCTGCCGTCTCCAACTGTTGGTAGGTTATTAAATATTATAGTCGAGACTTTCATTTTGTTATTCAATGAAGGGTTTTACCATGATTTTACTTCTACATCTCTTTGCGAGACTGGATATTTTGTTTCATAATTATATATGTTTCGAGTTAGAATGTAGTCTAGATTTTCCCCAAATCTGGTTTCAATTTCAGTAATATATCAATTCGTTTTAATATTAATTTGTATAAATTTGGATATATATTTCTTGGATAAATTTCTCCTTGATATTCCACTTTCCACCCAAAATCTATTTACTATGAATTAGCTATTTCGTATGTCTATGTTTGATAATCGATTTAAGATATCCAATCTTATATATGAATTGGTAAATATCATTTTTTCTTGGTACAATATAAATGAATTTTATTGAGGTTTAATTGTAACTCATTTTAATGGTTGTACTCCTATCGAATTTACCTTACACCAGAGATTCGATATGCAATCCCACTGTGCCATTGAATCCTATTAGGTAATTACCAGGTGATTTCTTCACATTTTTCCTTTACGTTTGATTATTTTTTCCACCTTCATTTCTTTTCATCTTCATGGCATCCATTTATCCATTCCATTCCTCTTATGCCTATTGGGAATTTCACCAATGTGAGGCAAACTAGAGCTATGTTCTTACTTCTCGGCACACATTTTTGTAAAACAAAGTCATTGTAATTCATACAACTACCCTTTATACATTTAGTACCTTTGTACTGAAATAAATATAAATTTTGATACTATGTGTAAAACTTCGACTTGTAATCATAATACCAGAGAAGAGGTAATTGACC